>JAJHJA010001379.1:0-55920 GCA_021202915.1 Heliconius himera | reverse complement strand
TGGACAGAGCTTGAAGACTGAGTGGCAAGGTATGGAGTTGAAGTCTTTCATTACATTTTAGTTCCTCACTTTATAAGGTTTATTGCCTACGCAATTATAGAGTCGAGTGTCGGAGCGCGTTGTCTACTATAGTGAGAAAAACGAACTCACAGACATCGCGTTTATATTCAGACGCTGTTTCACTGCGAAATCTGAAAGCATTGCACGTTGAGAAGCGGGACTCTACGCCGCGCTTTGTCTCGTTAACGGACTGAGGATATTAAATTATTAATTAATGAAAATATTAAATATTTAATTTCCTTGTGTAGGAATCGAACCTACAATCCCGTTTATAGTCGCACGCATGTGTCGCCGCGCCACGATTTTCCTCAATAGCATTTCTATAATTTAATAATGAGAAATCTATTAATAATCAGGCAAATGGTGGGCGTCGAAGGTGTTGCGCGTGGACGCGTCGCTGGTGGAGGTGTTGTTCGTGGGCGTGCACAAGCGGGAGTGGATCTACCGCGGCTCCACGCGCCTCGCGCCGCTGTACCTGGAGTTCAAAGCCGCGGAGCGACACCGCTCCCGCGCCATGCCCAGGACTCAGCTGCAGTCAAGGGTGACTTGTCCTTTTCTTTTATTTTTGTGTTTGTGTATGTTAGTAGGGTTTTTCTATTTGCGGAATACAACGGGAAGCTAATCTAATTTGATACTTATAAATTATTATAGCTCAAGTGAGATTTCCCATTCAATTTACAATCATTGCGTGCAATCAAAGGCCTTAACTGTGTTAATGTTATGTTCATTTTTTCTTTATTGTTAACCGACATAAAAAAAGTCTGTAAGTTCATACATATTACATATATAAATGTGTTTCTATGTAATTTTGTTAAAATTGGATAATATTTAAATATTACAATCTATTTAGACTTCCAAACGCTTAACACACGTACAAAATACAATACTATATACGAAAATAAGCCATTGACGGAAATCAATGAAGTCAATAGAGGTTGAATTTTTTTAAATTACTTTTTTAAGTTATAAAGTTTTTTTTTTCAGAGAAATATGCCTTATGTAGAATATACGAGATCGGACGAACAAAGTAAAACAGACACGCCACAACCAAAAACGACTCAACAACACAATGAGGTGAGAAATAGTGATAATATTAGCTTCATAAAATAAAATATATATATAATAAAGGTTTGAATGTAATATTTATTTTCTTTTCTGCATTTTTTTCTCATTATTATGTAATTTAGCCTTTTTCGATAAATAAACTATCCAAAACGAAAAAAAAATCAATTCAAACCAATAGTTCCTGAGATTAGCGCGTTCAATCAATCAAACTCAACTTGTTAATAAAATTAATTTTATTATAATCTCAGGAGCTTCGTCGTCAAAGAGCTGTAGCAAAGAAATCCACGAGTACCACAGTAGCGCCGCCGCCGCAACAAAATGTTACTAATTTAGATAATGTGTGCAGTCGTGTTGTGGTAAGTATCATATAGAGTTTTTATTATTTACTAAAAATATTATATAGTATGAAAAATAAGATCGAGATTGTCGTGGCGCAGTCTCATTATAAGCGCGGCGGTTGTGGGTTCGATCACCACTAGTAAAAATAATTATACTTAATTTTCATTTCCTCACTCTGGTAGATAAAGACGGCGTTAAATGCTGCCATTCAACACACAATTACTCGACAATTGCGTGGAGATCAAAGTGTCTTAACACTAGGTTCCCTCTGTCTTTATTTCACACATAACAGGGTGATATGTGTGAAATAAAGCGTGAAGGTAAAAAAAATTACAATGAGAATGATGAATCTACTCTTTACTTTTTGCCCAAATAATGTATTATTTAACATTTCTTTTCATCCGAAGTGAGGCCAGTCGTGGCGCAGGGGCACAAAGTGTGACTGTAAAACCGACTGGTTGTGGGTTCGATCTCCAGTCGAGGAGATGAAATATTTACATTTCCATTTCTTCGCTCTGGTGTCGAGGCAAAGCGCGTCGTTTAGTTCTGCCACTCAACACGCAACGACTCCAGAATTCGCCAGAAAGTCGGGAACGGTCTTAACACTATGTTCCCTCTGTCTACCCTGCTGTGTGTGGGATACAGCATGAAGCTGAGCCTGATTTATTTATTTTATTTATTTCTTTTCTTTCAAAAAAAATATTTTTGGCTAAATTTGTCTATTTATTATTATTTTCTAGTATTACACACCAAAAAGTGCGGTGAAACCTCTTAAAATGGTGCCGCACACTTGTTCGCCAAGGTGTAAGAGGAAAGATGTGTTAGCGCTGAAAGATCTAAGGACTTACAATCCTTTGGCGAAACCGTTATTAAGTGGATGGGAGAGGTAAGGAGGTAGTAGCGGGTTCATAATTTGGTTATCTGGCTTATGATTATTCTTGTGTATGCAAATAAATTAAAGCAATATAAAATTATATGTTTATATATAATTTTTTTTATTATTTTCAACAGACAAATAGTAAGATGGAAGTGTAACAAAGAAGTGATGTACAAAGCACCCTGCGGCAGACGGTTGAGGAACATGAAGGAGCTCCACAAGTATTTGAGAGATATACAATCGGATATGGCGGTGGACCTATTCGATTTTTCCCCTGTCACGCATTGTTTAGCCGAATTCGTATTGAATAACTGTTTTGTAGGGAAAAAGGTAAATATCGATTTTAATTTTGGTTGGAAAAAGGTAATATCGATTTTAGTTTGCACAAAGAAAATATATGGCGATGCATTTGTTTGACTTTTCCCCTATCACATGTTGTTTGGCCAAATTCGTATTAAATTGCTGTTATGTAGGAAAAAGGTAAATTTCGACTTTTGCTTAGTAGATTTTTATCGGAAAATAGTGACTATAGTATTTTTTGTTCAATCGATTTTAACTTTGTTTCTTCGATTTTGGTTCAAAAATGTTCTTTTTTTTGGGGGCAAGAAAATTCATTAATTAAATTCACTTTCTTTATAAAAGAATTGAACCCGCAACAATCATGTATATGGTCAAATACAAGTATTTGAGGGATATAGAATTGGATTGTAGGGACCGTGGCGTTGGGCACTCGTTCTTCCAGACTACCCCTCTAGGGATAAAGCGTGAAGCTAAGTTAAATTTAAGCTAGAATTGGATATTACGGTAAATTTCTTTGACGTCTCCTCCATAAAGCATTGTTTAGAAGAATTTATATTGAATAACTGTTTTGTTGGGAAAAGGTAAGTATCTATTTTTTTACTCCACAAATACACAGTAATTTATTTGTTACTAGCGACCCGCTCGCGGCTTCGCCCGCTTAAACCACAAAATTATTTAATTAACACACTGAATTATGTTCGTGTTTTGATATACCTATAATGTATGTTTGCAACGCAATGAAGATTTTTAATGACAAATTTATTAAAACTTTAGGTCGCATTTTCGTACCTCCCATGAGAATCTTCACTTGAATTTTTGAAATAAAAACACAACTTATCGATACTTACAATAAAATCCTAACTCATCGGTGGCTGTACATGGAAGATATTACAATTAACATTGTAATAGAACTTGGTCAGTTTGTCTGTTTGTCTGTGAATTTGTTCACGATAATCTCAGAAACGGCTTAACCGATTTAAATCCTTTTTTGTTTGCATTTTGGCAATTTAATATTAGTTTTATTTTAATCAGCTTCACGCTGTATCCCTCACACAGCAGGTTAGGCAGAGGAACCCTAGTATTAAGACACTCCGTTCCCCACTTTTTGGCGAATTCTGGAGGCATTGCGTGTTCTCGTTCTTTCGTGTTCTCGTTCGCTCGACACCAGAGCGAAGAAATGGAAATATAAATTTAAGTAAATATTTCATCTCCTCGAGTGCTTGCACTTCGTGCCGCTGCGCCACCACTGGCCTCAACTGGACTGGACTTTATTTTAATCGGTTCACACAAAGTTAAAACCAGATCCACGCTTTATCCCGCCTTTAGCAGGGTAAAGATTATGCGTAAGATTATGAGATTATGTTGTAATGTAAGGATTAAGATATTGCGTATAATGTGTGACTGATGTGCGAAATCAAAATATTATTAAACGAAATGAAAATATTATTAAATTATAATTCAATCCTCCAAGTGGGGATCGGACCCACACCAGTCGAGTTGCAGCCACAACTTTGGCCTTTAACAAAGAACAGAAGAGAAGCGCGTCAGCGCTCCTTTTACGGAAATAGCATATAGGTAAAATATTTTAATTCCATACCTAAAGAATTTAAGCAACAGTGTAGACGTAAGTTTTTTTTTTTCATTTCACGATGTTTAATCATATCTATATTTCGTGTGAGGCAGTTACGCTTTGATACCAATAACGTAAACACATACTACTACAAAAATACTACTAAAACCTTTAGATTTTAGAACTTTGAACTTTGCCGCCAAAACCTACAGCTCGATTTCGGAATGAGGCGTATGCGGCGGTCTCCCTTTGATAAAAAAAAAAAATGTGCGTGCGTCGTTCTTGACAAATTGTATTTTATTTTACAACGATAATTTTATTATTTATTCGCGGCTTTGTCCGCTTGAATTACATGATTACTCTTTTAAGAAATATAGATATTACAAACAGCCTTAACTAATAATTAATTGATTTGGATTAGTACTCACGATATTATTTGCAAAATAACTTATGTAGCTCCTGTACAGTTTTTAAATTAGTAACATATATTATTAGTTAAATATATAATTGATATACAGAATATACGTAGAAAGCACGTTTTTGCTCCCAAAAGTTATTTTTTTATACGTTTCTTAAAAAAATATTAATAACATAAACGAACGAACGGACTGAAGAACCTATTCAAAATATTTCTTTGAATATTAAGTCATTCTTTATCACTGTGTTAAATAATTACGAATTAAGCTAGACTGTTACGAAGGTAATCTTCACCAACAATTCAATGTAGTTTACTTTATAATTAGTACTATGAACAATTGTACTTTAAGAATACGTAAATTTATCAACAGTCAAATAAATAAGACGTTTCTAAAGTCATTCTTTTGGACTTACAATTGAAGTGTAACCATTCGAGCATTGTTAGAAAAATATTACAATGTTATGTTAAATTTATTATAAGTATAGATTACACTTACATGACGTAATTAACGTTAAGCAGATAATAACTCAACAATATAATAATTTATTTCTTAATAATTTCTTTTTTTTTTCAAATATAAATATCTTTAAAACTTTAAGTACATTATTTTTTGATAAAGTGTAGCGGTAACCTTTCCAAACTATATTTTCTTTTATGCACAGCGCCATCTATTAAGATCCCATCACAATTAGAAGAGAGTATCAAGATTCGTTAGTACCTACTATTGGTCAATAGATAGCGTTCTTGTATCGATTTTTTAATATGTCAAATATAAACTTCTTGAAAACTTAAATACTTATATCTTCAGTATCAAAATGATTAATATTTTTTAGTATTAAAATGATTAATATTCCTTCCGTCGTAATTAGTGTTTAACTCCACAGAACGTTTTTTGCGTTATCAAGATTCGTTAGTACCTACTATTGGTCAATAGATAGCGTTCTTGTATCGATTTTTTAATATCTCAAATATAAACTTCTTGAAAACTTAAATACTTATATCTTTAGTATTTAAAATGATTAATATTCTTTAGTATTAAAATGATTAATATTCCTCCCGTCGTAATTAGTATTTAACTCCACAGAACGTTTTTTGCGTTATCAAGATTCGTTAGTACCTACTATTGGTCAATAGATAGCGTTCTTGTATCGATTTTTAATATGTCAAATATAAACTTCTTGAAAACTTAAATACTTATATCTTTAGTATTAAAATGATTAATATTCTTTAGTATTAAAATTATTAATATTCTTTAGTATTAAAATGATTAATATTCCTCCCGTCGTAATTAGTGTTTAACTCCACAGAACGTTTTTTGCGTTATCAAGATTCGTTAGTACCTACTATTAGTCAATAGATAGCGTTACTTGTGTCGTTTTTTAGTATCTCAAATATTAACGTCTTGAAAACTTAAATACTTATATCTTTTGATAGAGTGAAGCGATTACAATGAAATAAAGACTAAAACCTACCTTGATTTATTTGTAATTTTTATGTATAAAAGTTGCTTAAATTTATTGTGTACTTTTTACGTGATACGTGTTCACATAAACAGACAAACAGACAAACAGACAAAAATTCCAAAAATGTTGGAAATGGATTCTGTTAGTTATCCTTTAACACCCTGGCTAATTTTTTCTTAAATATTTTCAATGTACAGAAACGACTTTTCTACAGATTTATTATAAGTATAGATTAGAATAGATAGAGAAAACCTACAGTGAAGATAATTACGAAACATTCTGTGTTAAGTATCGCAACCTAACGCCGTGATTTTTGTTAATCGCTTTCATTTCTATGGTAAAAAATGTATATGGTTTTTTTTATTTATTCGACTATATTTTTGGTTATTTAGTTTTGATTGAACCTTTTATCATGCGAATTTTGCGTAGTAAGGGTGATTCTAGTATAAAGATTTGAATATTGTATATCTGGAGTGTTGGAATCATAACACTGCAATTTGTCTTATGAGAACAAAAAAATCTTAATTTTTCAAAATCCTATAATAAATTGACCCCACAACTATCACTTGTACAGTCAAATTATGTATAAAATCATTGCATAAACGTTTCATTGGAAACCAGTCCAGTTTTCCCATGCTCATCCTGTTATACCCTTAGTTTGTTTTTATCCTTTAATGTCTATTGTGATTGAAAACAGTTTTTGTTGAGAATTAATTTCATTAGAAAGTGTATACAAAATTAGTAGGACATTATGCGATATCCGTCACTCATTAGACAAAATCTATGGCCGAGTGGGAGAATAGTAAATTCTTTCTGCCTACCCAAAATAATGCGAAAATGGCCATTATTTTACTAATAAAAATGTTTTAATTATTGATCAATGAATTTAAAAAATATATATATTATTTCAAGTATTCTATATATAAGGTTTTTATACATTTATGTATAATACACCGTGAAATGAAATGGTTTTGTTGTAAAGTAAATAAATGAAATAAATAATTTCTTTTGTTCTTCATGTCTGACAGATATACGAGGTATATTTTATTAAATAAATTGTTCAACTAAACTGCTTAATTTTATTTTTTTTACAATAATAACGAGAGATTAAACTTTTATTTATTATTTTTTTATTTTTAATTTTATATCAACAATCCATTAGAATAAATGTTATAAGATTGAGTTTTTAAAGAGAGAAATCGTGCCAAATATTTTAACTAAAAATATATTTTTAATTGGTTCACAGTGCAATTATAAAATGTTCTATACACAACAAAATATATGTAGAATTCATAAAACTTATTAATTTATTTGCAATTTATCTCTTTTCTAGGATTTATCACACGGCAAAGAAAACGTACCAGTCCCCTGTGTGAACTACTATGATAATTCATTACCTGAATTCTGTTCATACAATACAGAGAGGACACCCACTGCGGGGGTTCCCCTCAACTTGGATCCCGAGTTCTTGTGTGGATGTGATTGTGAGGATGACTGTGAGGTCAGTATATCTATCTCTCTCTAACACATATAAACACACATACTACACATATAATTTGTGTCTCACTTACATTATATGTGTTTCTCTCATTATATCTGTTTCTCTCGCATATATAAGCACAGGCACTTATCTCCCTATATGGTGTCTGTCTCAGAGAGAAGAGTAGTAGAATTGTAGTAAAAAATATACACACTGTATATTTATACTAATAATGTATATTTAACTAGTGTTTTTCTTAAATTTCTTATCTACTTATTCAATATAGAGTGGGGAGCTGTGCTCTGTATGGACCTCCCAGTTCCTGTTTGTATGTGTCTTGTTTGAACTTAAGACCAAAAAGATTTTTTTTAGTTTTACATCGCTGGCATCTAATAAGATAGGCAAATAGAGTATTGAGATAAATTGGAATCCAAAGCCGTGGAATAGAGTATTGAAATTAAATATTTAAATAGATTTAATATTTAAAGTGGCGTTAAGTTCCGCCATTATACGCGCAATCCCTCGAGATTCGGCGAGGCGTTGGAAACGGAGTGGAGTGTTTAACACTAGATTCTCTCTGTCTCTCTGCCTGTCTCAGTTAGCGTGACGCTATCAACATCATTTTTATATGTTTTAGGATAAAACAAAATGCGCCTGCTGGAAGATGACACTAGAAGGTGCGAAAACCATAGGCTTAGAGGGTAACAATATTGGTTATTCGTACAAGAGACTGCCGGAGCCATTGCCGTCTGGGATTTATGAATGTAACTCTAGGTGAGTGTTAAATCTGTATCTGTACTTCCGTACTTATATTATAAAGCTGAAGAGTGTGTTTGGTTGAGCGCGCTAATCTCAGGAACTACTATCTAGCAAAGCCGCGAATAAAAGCTGGTTCTTGTTATATTTTACAGGTGTAAATGTAAACATACATGTCTCAACCGCGTCGCGCAACATCCTTTGCAACTCAAATTACAAGTAAGTTTTTTTTTTAATTTATACTTTTTTTATTATTATTTATTCGTGTTTGTTTTACGAGAAATCCTGTTAGTGTAGATGCACTTGTTGGTTGACATTTTTATTTTGTTTTAAAACTAAGTAACGTATTTATAGAATATGCAAGTTACTTCGGTGTTAAATAACGTTTGGGGATGTTACAGTCGTGGGTGTAGGAATAGGGGCGGGGGCTAGGTAGTCTGTGCTTTCTCCATTATAGTCTTGTGCCTACCCCAGAAATTTTACTAACAAAAATATAGATAAAAGATAAAACATATTTGCTCGAAAACATCTATTCGAAACTAAAATCCAGGGCACCCCTAAATTTGTTAGAATTTCGATATGATACCATATGCATGTATAATATTAGTAAATTATGTTTATAGTAATAATGTACTTTTTCAATATTTTCCAGGTATTCAAAACAGCAAACCGTGGATGGGGTATTCGAGCGTTAAACGATATACCCAAAGGCGCTTTCCTTTGTGTGTATGCAGGAAATTTACTTACCGATGCTACTGCTAATTTGGTATGGTATTACTGTATTTTAAGTTAGTTATTTGATTTCCTTTCTTCATTTTCTCGCTCTGGAAACAGTGCATAATGCGGTGTTGAATTCCGTCATTCACGATCGCCACTCAATACCTCGAGATTTTGGGGGTGCGTGGGACAAGGAGTGTCTTAACCCCAGAGTTTTCTCTGCCACTGCTAGGGGCTGTTAGTGTCAAGCTATATAAGATTACATTGAAACTATACGATATATATCCTCCTGAGACCCCAGAGGAGAAATTTACGATTTTGAGCGGCGTTTTTTTAAATTTTGTAGCCATTTGGGCTTAGCTAAAATGTGAGCGGCGTTTTTTTACTTTGAAGCCACTAGGGCTTAGTTGAAAAGCATTTTTTTTTATTAGCTTGCTACAAGGCTTCTTTTCAATGAATTGGTACTTGATTGATAAAACGGTGAAGCTAAACCTTGGGCTCAGTCTAAGATAGTTTGTTGTAAATCCTAATGCACATTGGTATCCTGCAGCTTCAGCATTATTCTTCCTCCAAAAGATAAATTTTCTGAAGTCTTTTACAATATAGACTCGACTAAAGATTGATGATTTGCTTGCACCCAATATAAATTGAAAGGTAATCGGAGCAGATTTTTTAACTTAAAAAGTGAAAAATTAAAAAACTTGTCAGATTTAGAGTACTTTTCACCAGTATCTTCCTTTCTAAGGCATGACCTGCGCACTGCTTGATACATTAGCTCTTTTCAAAATTATTCGGCGTATTTTCAAACAAGTTATTTAGTCGTGTAGATTTTGTTACGTGACACTCATTAACGACCTTTGATTATGAAAAAGTCTCAGTATTTAGCTTTCCAGTCCTTGGAGCTACTACCAAGTTTCATGTTGTTTCTAAAGCACAAAAATGTTTTATTCTTAGCAAATCCAGCAGTCCTACAACCATGCCACATTTGAAAAGACGTCAAATTTCTGCAGCACTAGTATTTACATTGATAGAATGTGACATTTGTACAAATAACAATCTTTGCAACAAAGTTTGCAGCCATATAATTTTTAAAAAATTGTATTGGCTTTCTTAATACCAGAAATCAGACGGTCTTCTAAGTGCCTGATGGTGAGGTGACAAACAAGGGTCTAAAATCTGTTTAAAGCTGCCAAATTACTGGCCTACCTTCAGAAATCTCATTCGTCGGAGATGACGGTGGTTGATGCGCCTCATCATCAAACGTAGCCTAGTTTCTATTACTGCCTATATCTTAATTTTCTATTTCGTCTACATCCACGCCAGGACTTGTTCTTTACATTCGGGGACATTCATATAAATTAAAATATAACAAAAGGCGAATATACAAGCCTGGAATTACTAAAAGTGTAGATAAAGATTGGTGTAATTTTCCATAGTACATCATATGTCATATGATCAATATTCCTTATGACATTCGCAAAAAAATTTAAATTTTTACAATGTTTATAATACAGAAAAATAAATTATCTATTTTTATTTATTTTCAGAAAAATAAAATAGAGGACCTTAACGCATTTTAAAAATAGTAGTTATTAAAAATGTTTTTTTTTTAATTCCAGGACGGTCTAAACGAAGGTGACGAATATCTTGCGGAATTAGATTATATAGAAGTAGTGGAACAAATGAAGGAAGGCTACGAGGAAGATATACCGGAGAAGATAAAGAAACTTGATAAAGTTAGTGCAGTTTTTATGTTTTAATTTAGTATTTATTTTATTTTGTTTAAAAATAAACGTGTATAAATATCTTTAGGTAATAGTGTATTTTTTTATCAATTTTCGATATGAGGTCTTCGTGATACGGTGGGACAGTGTCTGACTGGCATCGCGATGTTTGTGGGTTCGATACACACGAAGGGAAATGATTGTTTTTTTTATTATTATATTTTTTCTTTTTATCTGCTTTGGTAAACAAAGCGCGGCATTGAATTCCGCGAAATTCTTATGCTTGGTAAACGTATAGAGGTTAATCAAAGCGGTTGGACGGTAAATAAGAAAACAGTTTTCTAAAAAATATTTTTTCTACCTAAATATGGAATAACACCAAAATATATTAAAAACAATATGTATTTATCTTTACTATTAAGGAATCACCTCAAGAAGCATCGGAAGAGTCGCAACAGGAAGGCTCTTCAGAAGATGAATCGAATACAAGTAAATATGAGGAGCCAGATGATGACTTCCAACCGGGGAATATATCTAACTCTGTATTAGAGTTTAAGTAAGTATTGGTAGACTTGGGAGACGGCTGAATATATTTTCTTGAATCATAGGTAACACCTTCGATTAAATCACGTTTCAAACAAAAAAAAACGAAATCAAAATCGGGTTCATGCGTTTGGGAACTACGATGCCACAGATAATACTCTTCTGTTGTCGTCGGATGTGAAATATAACAAATAATGCTCAAAGCAAATCATTACAGTAATAATAAATTATACTATAATCATTACAGTAATAATAAATTATTACTATAATGATTTTCTGTAATCATTAACATATTAAAAATTGATTAAAATCATTTTTTTATATGTTAATCCATACTAAAAAAGGAATAAAGATGGAAACATATTGTATTGTTAGGAAAACACTAAAAATTGTTAAAATTCCCCATTCTTTCTTATTAATAAAACACACACACACTTAAAATTTTACGAAATTTAAACTTAAATTTCACTCGTTTCGTGCCATTGGTGGTTGGTAATAGTGACGTAATTGCATTTTTAAATATGTAAGTACATGCGAAAAGACTCTTTATAACTCCTATCCTACTACTCAGGCCAGTCGCGGCGCAGGGGCACAAAGTGTGACTGTGAACGTGACTGGTTGTTGGTTCGATCCCCACTCGAGGAAGTGAAATATTTATTTATATTTATATTTCTTCTTCTTCTTCTTTCTTTATATTTCTCCCTGCTGTCAAGGCAAAGCGCGGCATTGAGTTCCGCCACTCAACACGCAATGCCTTCAGAATTCGGCAGAATTTGGGGAACACAGTATTTTAACACTAGGTTTCCCTCTATCTACCCTACTGTGTGCGGGATACAGCGTGAAGCTGTTGTTTTTTCTGTCCTACTAATGTCATAAATGTGAAAGTTTGTGACGGTGGATTTTTGTTTCACTTCCACTCAAAAACAACTGAACGGATTTTAATGTAACCTTACAGTAATATAGCTTTTATATCAGAATAACACAAAGGCTGCAATTTATATAATAATTGCATATAATTTGGCTATAATATAGCAATAAGTTATAACGGTCCATAAGAGGGTTGATAGTATTGCATAAAGTGCCTTGTTGCATCAAACAAGCAAATTAATAAAAAAAAATATTTTTTTATTAAAGTAAGCGCCTACGAAGAAGAGATTCAAAGAAGAACAAAGAAGATTCAAAAGAAAAAGAAAGTGAAAAAAAAGAAAAAGGAACGGAAAAGAAAGAAAAAATGAAAGATGAAAATCAAGATGAAGATTGTATCACCATAAGTGATGATGAAGAGGGTATGGTCGTATTTTTATTGTGACAAGACAATGCAGTACCCTTTCTTCCTGACCAATTTACTAATGCTTATAACTTGTTGAGTGACGGAACTTAACGCCGTGCTTTGAAATTACAATAATATTTCTTTGATTTTATATTGTTTATATAAACATCGTATATATGTAATATGATATTATATAGAAAATATTTAAGAATACTAATATTATAAAACCTAAAAAATTTTTGGTTGATCGCGCTAATCTCATGAACTACTGGTTCGAAGTATATTGTATAGTTTATTTATCGAGCAAGGTTGTAGATATATCATGAATAATTTTGTTTTTTTTTACAGTTCGCGAGCCATCTTGTTTCACGGCGGCGGCCGGCATGGGGGCAAATGAATTTGTGTCTAAATATAGGTAATGGCCAATTTATGTGTTATAGTGACTGTAATAGTTAATTGTTTTAACTATGTTGTAGCGAAAAGATTTTCTAAATCTGTTTGAATAATCTGTTAAAACCAAATCAGCACCAAGAGGTACTTACTATCAGGGAACATAAAATTTGGATGTTGATTACTTTGGCAGTTAATAGATAAATAAGGTGCATAAAATAATACCTAACTTTCGTTTAATCATATCAGGATTTTTTTTCTTTGGAATAGTAAAAATTACGTCTTGTACTGCCACACACACACCCCCAAACATTAATAAACTATAAGCGCCTCAGTGCCTCGCTTTGAGTTTTAATAAAAATAATTTGTATACTGTAAATTCCCCTCACTGACGATTGAACCCACAGCCATTGCGTTTTCAGTCTTAATTTCCAATATTTATATATGTTTCTTAGGTCCGTCCGTTCCCTCTTCGGTGAGGACGAATCTTGCTACATCATGGACGCGAAGGTTCAAGGGAATATAGGAAGATATTTAAATGTAAGTTATATTATTTATGTTTCTTTTTAGCTACATATAGAATTGTAGGCAGAGGGAATTTAGTGTCAAGACACTTCGTTTCTCAGTTTTGGCAAAAACCATATTGAGTGGCGGAATGTCGCACTCCGTCTTGTTACCGGAGCGAGGGAATAAAAAGAATTCATTCTTCCGAGTGAAAATCGAACCCCAACCGTCGTTTTGCAGCCAGACGTTGTACCACTGCGCTATTTACGAATTCGAACTTTTTACCTTTTTTCACTATGCCTAAAATATTTTATTTTGTAATTTTTGTAAAAAACATGTTTTATTTTTTTCACGCTGTATCCCGCACATAACAGGGTAGACAGAGAACTTGGGGACCTAGTGTTAAGATACTCTGATCCCATTAAGGCACTTCCTTACCGTTCCTCACATTCTGCCGAATTCTGAAGGCATTGAGAGTTGAGCTGTGATCATCGCCGCGCTTTGACTCTTTACCAGAGCGAGGAAATGAAAATATTAAATATTTCATTTCCTCGAGTGGGAATCGAACCCGCAACTCTCACGCTTATGAGACCCACACCACGGAAGAAATGAAAATATTAATTTATTTTAATCCATTCGCAGCATTCTTGCTCCCCAAACGTGTTCGTGCAGAACGTATTCGTGGACACCCACGACCCGCGCTTCCCCTGGGTGGCTTTCTTCGCGCTCTCGTCCATCAAGTCCGGCACGGAGCTGACTTGGAACTACAACTACGACGTGGGTTCGGTTCCCGACAAGGTGCTCTACTGTTACTGCGGAGCACCCAATTGTAGGGGACGACTGTTGTGAGCTAGGTTAGTGGGTTATTGTATTTTTTTTTTATCATTTTTGTTTTCAAGGGTTTTTAGTATGCTTGGCAAAGAATACCTAAAGTATTATTGTTGTAAAGTATAATATATTTTTTCATTTAATACGTTTCATAATTAAAATGCGTTTTCCAAAATACTTGGAAGTTTTGAGTTGATTTGAAAGGATTATTTTGTTTAAATATATTTAAATATTAACGCACATTTTTAAGGAATTCCTTTTTGTACTTACGTTCATGTAAATATATAGATTTGATTTTAATGACATTAGTGAGAAATATATTTTTTTGTTATATGAGATATTTACTAAATACAGTTTGAATATATCTTCTGTTTTTCTTTTTTTCAGATGTCATGGTGTGTAATAATAATTTAAATAAGTGAAGAAAATGTAGTTTGTGTTTGTAAATAATGTATGTTGTAAGGCTTTGTAATATTCTTAAGGGGTAAATAATAAATAAGTAATCAATCATTTATTGAGTGTTATTATTTTTTAAATAACTTTTTTTCAAATACATATTTTTTTTAATAAACAATAAGAAAAAAAGACAAAAGAATAAAAAGCTTAAATGTAATATTATTAATTTATTGAAATAGTTTTAGAGGTGCGCCTAGAGGCCGGGCATGATGTAGGCGATGTTGTGCAGCGTGTCGGCCACGAGGCGCGGCGGCGGCGCCAGCGCGGGGTGCGCGCCCGCCACGCCCAGCAGCGGCGCCAGCGCGCACAGCAGCGTGTCCAGCAGCACCGACACCGACCCCGACACCGCGATCTGCCCCTGCCCCCACACACGCTTCGTATTATATGTCGAAGAGAAATACGCTTAATAAAGGCGGAGTTATCTCCGAGAGAGATTTCTTCCAGCGAACCCATGGAAGTGGATGGGTTTTTTATGATACGTACTGTCGAATTCTTCGATAAAATTATTTTTCAGTAAAGATTTAAAGGATACTATTGATGGCCTTCTTTAGATAGAATTAGGAAGTTAGTTCCAAAGTAATACGGCATATATGGAGGAAGTCCTCCTGTTAAAGTCAGCAGGAACTTTGCATTGCCCCTGGGAATGTCCAGCAGCATAAATAAAGCAAATCGCAAGATTTTTGAAGAAGCTCTATTTATTAAGTAGCTCCTCATTCAATTCAGATAATATATAACAATATAGTAAAGAAAACACAGATGACATTTCACTAGTATAATATTGATTTTATGAGATAGAGAGATCAGAGTTAAACAAACTGTTTTTGTCATATAATGAAATTAAAATTTCAGAATATACAATATTAGACAATGATTTTGTCTTTAATCAGCCAATAATAATTGCGTCTGGACACCAACACAACCCAACTTTGGATACTACTGTCTAGTATCCAAAGTTGTGATTTTCATTTAAAAATGCAATGCTGTTGGGAAGGTCATTTCAGCAGCCATATCAATACAATTACAAATCATCAGCATACAAATGGTAGATAGAAGAAAAAACTTGTAAGTTATTGTTAATAAAGAAACCTATGTTATGATCTAATAACAGTGGAGAAAGAATACTTGAGGTATACCTGCTGTGAGATCTGGCCAAGTTACTGTGCTATCTTTAGTTCTTAAAGGCACACCAAATGTTCTCCGTAACATTCAGCAGTGCACGAACTATGATGTGGAAGGGGTGAAAACCAGATTGACAAGGGCTAAGTAGATAATTATAGGAAAGAAAACAGTAGAGTTAAGCAATAGTCTCAAGGATAGGACAGGTAGGTTTTTTTAGCTTCTCGCTGTAACGTGCATAGCAGGGTAGGGAATTTGGGTATCTATTGTTAAAATACTCATATTCTTCATTTGGACACGACATAAAGTTCAAAACTAAAAAAAACATTTTTTTACCTCATGTTCCTTCAGCCTTTCGCCTATAATGGCCAAACTTTCGCCCAAAAGACGTAAATGCGCCGCTACCTCAACCGGCCCGCAACCCGTAACTCGGTACACTACGGACACGCCCGCCGCTGAGCTGGAGGAACTTGGCTAGAAAAAAGAAAATAATAATAATCGATTTATTATTTTTCCTTAACAGACTTTCTTGCATTACTTAAGAAAAGGAAATAAAATAAAACTAATAAATTTCCCCGAAAATATATTGTGGAGTATCAAATTCACACAATCACTGCACTATTAATTAATATCTATATTTTTGAAGTCGTCGTGGCGCAGGAGCACAAGTGTGTGATCGTAAGCATGACGGTCGTGGGTTCAATTCTCACTCAGTGAATCAGTGAATGAAAATAACAAATATTTTTATTTCTTCCCTGTGGTAACCGAGAAAAGGGCGGTGTGGAGTAACGCCACTCACCGCCATTACCGCCACAATTGTATGTAGCAATGTCTCGAAAATTCGGCGGAAAGTGGGGAATAGAAGTACCTTAATGGAAATGAATTGTCTTAACAGGACAGGACAGGTAACAGGTTCCCTCTGTCTACCCTGCTTTGTGCGGGATACAGCTTGAAGTAAAAAAAAAACTTTACTAATGTTATAAAGCTAAAGAGTGTGTATTTGTTTACAACAAATACACACTCTTACTATATATATATATATATATATATATATATATATATATATATATATATATATATATATATATGTTTCTTGTGTTTCTTCTATGGAAAATTCACTCTTATTTTGAAGGAATAACAATCTTAACCTATTTTCCACTTTGATCTATAACTGTTCTTATATCTGGAAAATTTTTATCAGCTAAAACAATATTGTTGCTGATGGTTTTAGCAATAATTGTTGCTCATCATTATGGATAGATGAAAACCCAGTATAATCATTTTTTCCTGTCAAAGTTGCCACATCTGTGTGTGTTTTTGAGGGGTATTACGTACTTTGTTCTTAATTTTTTTTGTCCTTTTTAATCTAAATAATTAAGTTGTTTTTTATGTTTGTACTTCATCATCACATACTTGGCTATAAATATATCTATTACATTTAAATGTATTATTCTAATACATTTTGCTTTGATATTAACAGGTGACAAGGCTTACATTTTTTCTACTTTTATGATATCCCCACCTAGTGCTATGCACCCTGCCAATAGGCTATATTTTATCATGTTAATCTTTTCATTGTGTATGTCACATGACATATTTAATCCACTGGACCATATGTCATACACTGGTTGTGTATGACATAAATATGTCATGTGACATACACAATCACTTAAATGTGTCATCAATACAATCAAGTAAATAGTCGTATTCATTTGATGCCTAGATGTCTATACATATATTGAGGCCGTCTCGGAGCAGGGGCACATGGGTGCGACTGTAGTGTGATGGTTGTAGGTTCAATCCCCATTCGGAGGAATAAATTATTATCTATTGATATTTCGCAAAGCGCGACGTCGAATACCGCCACTTAACACGTAATGCCTCGAAAAATTCAGCAGAATGTACGTGGAACGGAGTGACTTAACATTAGGTTACCTCTGCCCACCCTGCTATGTGCGGGGTATAATGTGAAGCTGTTTTTTTTTTTTAAATATGTTACATTACATACACAATCAACTAAATGTGTTATTTGTCATATACAACAAGTAGTTATTTACACTTGGCCACACAGATGAAAGCCGTAGTTTACAACTAGTATAATGTAGAAATACCACTAAAGCCTGTTGCGGTGGAGTAACTGGACTTTGCTTGATTTGACTTCTGTTGCTCGAAGGTCTCCCTGGACCTTGGCTGGGCGTGGATCTGATACCTGGAAAATTATTAATTAATTTTAGAAATAGTCTTGGAGTGAGACAAAATATTACTATTGCTTATAATATTATTATAATATATTTTTTTACCATTTTTGATCTCCCAAGTGATTGGAGTATGTTAGCCAAAAATTGCGAGCACATAGCCAAGCAATATTTGGGTGGAAATTTTCAGCTATAATTTTTATTACTTTTATTACTAGTAAGAAATCCTGACATTTAGTTAATTATTTATTATTATTATTATTAATATTTTTTTGAACTATTTGTGTAATGTGAAAGTGTGGGATAATTTCTAGACATTTTTTAATGTTTATTAGACATTTTTCATTATTGTGTATGTTACACACTAAGGAAATAAATATATTTAGAAATGTATAAAAATTCCATTTTCCATTTCGATTTTCCACTTAATTAATATTTATGTTAGTATGTTTGTTCTTTTTCAGCTTAACACTTTATCTACCTATTTTAATACTTCCTATATGTACTTTTATGTATATAGCAGGATAGGCAAAGGTATGTGAGTGCTGGAACTCAATTTCTCTATCAAAGTAGAGAAATCAAAATAATTTATTATACCATGTGGGAATCAAACTTACTACTATCGCATATAAAGCCATTGCGCCATAATAATCATTTAATTATTTATAAGTAAGTGTAAATGAAATAACATACTCGGATTAGAAATAATCTTGCTAACTCCAGCTTGGTTTTGATCTTTCTGCATTGCAAAGCGTTTGGCCTTCCTCTTCCATAGATAACGCTCATTGTAGTTCACCTAAGAAAATAATACAAATAAAATTACAATAATGATATCAAAATATTTTTAAAATGTTATTTATTCTACATTTAGGAAAGTAAAATACTTTTTGAGAACATATAATATTTTTTTACATAGCAAGATTTGAGTTCTTTTGAAATTGTCCAAGCACTCTTGACTACTGAGCACTATTATATTTTCCATAAAGATCTAAGTTAACCTTACTAATATAATAAAAGTGAAAGTATGTCAGGATGGAAAGATATTTGTTCCACTTTCAAACAAAGACTATTGAATGAATTTAGGCAAAACTTTACTATAGTACAACTTATACATCAGAATAATATAATTTGGCTATAATATAACAATATGTTTGGTAATTAATCTAAATACATTAAACCCATTCTTATTCTTTTATTTATACTATTATATTTCACTTACATTAGCCCACAATTCACCCAAACGTTTAGAAATAGCTGAGAAGTCCATATCAGGATGTTTCCTCAACAAATCGTTCCGAGCCTCCTTTGCCCACATCATGTATGCTGTTATACGAGTTTTACCTAAAAATATACACAAAATTATAACCATATATAAATTTAACAAAAACTTATATTTTTTAAAACTGTTGTTAATCACATTTTCAGATAACATACGAAATTTAGAATGTATGGGGGTTATTGGTTTTCTATAATAGTATTTTTCATTAAAAATAATAATTCTGGAGCCATATTTCTAATACCAGTTTCGCACCATTGTGTAGCAATGAGATGGTGTCTGAGTGTAAATCAAACCATTAAAGTTGTGGATTCAAACTCCATTTGAGGGAACTAATTATTTTCATCTCCCTACTCTGGTAGGACATGCAACATCTCTAATTTGAGAAAATGGTGAAGAATTGAATACTCAACTCTAGGTTGTATCCTTATGCTGTTTACATGATCTACCTCCAGTACAATTGATACTGTGTTCTCGAAGCTCAAGCAAGGTTTTCTCTTGCCGATCTTGACACAATCAAAGTATAAAAAGCCAAAGCAAAACAGTTTCTTAAAAAACAAACCTTTATCCTTTCTCTGAGCTTTGGCTCTTCCCACCACTTTGCCATCTTTAACTATCAATTTTTTCTTGCATTTCTCCATCATGTATAAAGAGTTTGCGGGAGTTCGAGTTGAACCATCTTCTGAACCTGAACTATCTGATTCAAGGCTGAAAAATGATTTTTAAATAGACATAATAGTAAGAAATCTTAACTGATGTAAACAGAAATTCTATTAAATAATTCTTTTAATGTTGTTTAGTCCATTTATTAAGGAAGGCTATAGAACTTCTTAATTGTTCCAATGTAGCCCAGTATTCCAGCTCTCAAAGTTGAAATCTGTCATATATGTTACACCAGGCCTAGTAAAATCAGGTTAGCAAGTAATATGGTGCCCTATATTGTAAACCTTAATTTAGTCATTTTGCTAATTAAAAGGCATCAATAACAAAATAAAAAGCCATTATTTTGTTAAGAATAATAAAGTACAAATAAAGCTTGAATTAAAGGACTTGACTTAACACAATATGAAAAAATCAATAAAAGAAATTACGTAAATATTTCCCTAATTGTTATTCTACTAATTATATTAAGCTTCATCTAACCTTTCTCTAATAAACATTAACTTTCTAATAACATATAGAAGTTACCTATCAGCATTTTCTTCATTATTTTCAAAATAATCAGATTCGCTGCCCGACGCCGTGCCAGTGTCCTCTGCCTGCCTTTGCGGTGTAGACTCTTGAAACTCCATAGGTTCTTCGTGTTTAGGATTAGAATATGTTTTCACTGGTGTTTGACGACGAAATCTCGTTTCTATATCATCAGGGGACTCGAAATCCATTAATTTCGAACTTTTCTTTCTTACCCTGCCGCTACGTGATACCCCCGTCACTTCCAAATCTGAATTGATCAAAAAAATCCAATATTATCGATCTTGTAATAAAATGTAATAAAATATATTGAAAATGTCAAGTAAAAGATTAATTTAATCTACCTTCTTGCATTTTAGATGGATTTTTATTAATTTTATAAAACAAAATAAGCAAATACGCGGTTATTTATTTTGATATAAATTAACTGTCAATGTCAAAAAAGGACGCGCCATTTGGATTTACTCTTTAGTGATGCAATCTGCATGTATAAATTTTCTACTAAATTGTATTTATTATCTTAAATTTCAAATGGTGTTTATAATAAATATGGATGTAATAATTATTTTATCGCTACTTATAACATTTAAATAGTTATTATGTTAAAAAATGGGATATAAATAAGAAAAAAAAAGGATAAAGGATTTATAATGTATTTCGAGATAACAATTTTACAAAACCGACCAGCAGTGTTAACAGTAACAGTAAAGTTAATATGTATTGTCCAATAAATAATTTTCACCTGTTTCATTAGCCTTAACCCAAACAAAAATAACGTATATACATAAAAAAATAATAACAAAATATTAATAAGAAAAATTAGTAAATACAAAACTATAAGCTTGAAATTCGAATAAACATATTAAAAGCGAACACTTATAATTAAGAATTTTATTTAACAAAAAAAAGAATCAACTGATTCTTCCAAAAATATTGCCAAAAATGACAGCGGCACACATCAGAATGCCTAGTCCTGTCAAAATTTGATTTCCATCTAGTGACACTGACGTTTCTTTTTCTTTTTCTTTGTCATCGTCGAATTCATGAGCTACAGAACTTAACGCCTTTGCTAATTCCGCATCAGATTTAGCGCTAGTTTGTGAGGCTGCTATTATTAATCGTTTTAATTCTTTGATTTGTGTTTCTAATACGTGTTCTTGGTGATTGAGATGATCTGAAATCAAAATATGCATTAAATTTATTAACTTATATTTACTTTTATTATATATTATATTAATATTGACATTTAAATTTAAAAATTACATTGTATAGTTTGAATTACAAACATCTAAAAAATGCAAAAAAGTGAATTTAACTGGACTTATTAAATTTTGTTTTATTGAATTGCAGGCAAATTTAATACTGAATAATGAAACAATATTTAAGGTCTTACCAATTAAAGATGCCTGTTTATTTATTAAATTATTAATATTTTCCTGCATTAAATCTAAATTGTTAGCGAGTTGTTCCTACAAATAAATACATAAACAATTAATACAAACAGCTTAAGCATCAAACAGAAATAAATGTATATAAAAATATTTAAATTATAAAAAAACAAACACATTGGTAGGACCAGTAGGATTCGAACCTATGATCCCAGCTAAACATTCGGCTACGACTGCTATAAAGTAGCATCTTAAAACAGTATGACATTTAAAGGTTTAAATTCAGTTAGGCAAAAAGAATGGACAGAATTTGGCGTTCTGAGGTGCTTGGCGTGGCTCAGTTCCATTATTTAACACGAAATGGGTCGGTGTGTGGGGAACAGAATATTTGAACACTATATTACCTCTACTCAACCCTTCTATATGCAATACAGTGTAAAGCTAAACTACCTGATAAGCAAATTCGGTTTTCATAGCATCAGCAATGTCCGCCCTATTAGCTGTACCACCACCTGCTATGGTATACAAAACACTTGCACTTCTAGCCATTTGTTGTTCCATCATATCTCTGAACTCCGCCATTTTGAGACGATTGTTTATTGTCGAACCTCCAATACCGAGTAAGGTGCCTGGTGACAAAAAAATAGGTTGTAATATTTGACTGGAGTTGTCAGTGATGTAATTTTTAGTCATTTAATGTAAACAAGAATTTTTAAGCTCAGTCAACAGATCAAATCAGATCAATCAGTTGACAGAAATATCAAGGGACATAGGTTGAATATAGGACATACTCCCTTTTTGAAAATTGAAACTATTTTTAGAGAAAAAACTGAGTGATTTTACCCTTGTTTATTTTTGTTTCTATGACAAATATATATATGATAATATAATATATATATGAACATAAATTTCAGAAATTTATGAATTGACAAAATTATTAATAAGTAATCCTGCTCTATTTTTATTGACTTACCAAGTATGGAAGCCACAATATACCAATATTTATTTCGTTCTGCATGCGCTCTTTCTCTTTCATGACCTAATTTGACGGCCGCCGACATTGTTGCGAACAACTCTCTTTCTTCTCTCTCCGCGTCGGAAAATAATGAGCGCAATGCACGCTCTTGAATAATCAACTAAAATGGTAGAAATATTTGGTATACAGCAACACTGAATATGATAAGACATTTATGTAACTTTTACTATAACTGCTTTTAGTAATTTTATTTACTTTTTTTTTTAAACTAAAATTTTGTTGTAATGTTAATAATATTGATATTGAATACATAATCTTAAGTATACTTTAAAATGAAATAATGTTTAAGTAAATAATATTTTACTTCACACTTTATTTAACATTAGCAGAAAAGACAGAGAGAACTTAGCGGTAAGACACACCACACAGAAGTGGCAGAATACAAACCCAATAATTAATTCCATATAATAAATTTTCTTGCATGGAAATTGAACGAACCCACAACCACCATTTGTAATAAGAGCTTAGACTGTGGCCTCAAGGTTAAATAGCTGATTAATTTTATTTTAAAGGTCTTCATAACTTTTTTAGGGTTCCATACCTTTTAAGGTATATGGTAAGTAAAGCCATTACTTCAAGTGAAGGCCTAGACAAGCTTGAATTTCAGAAAATGAAAATGAATTTTAATTATAAAATATAAACATGTCCTGTAAATATAATAAAAAAATCCACTATTATTGTTACTGTTGTATGGCAATAGCACAGCATAATTTTAAAGGGTTGTAAGTTTGACTCTTATTCAGCAGAACAAGTTACTTTCATTTTTTTGCTTTTGAGGTGACAAGACAAAGTGCAGCATTGAATTCTGCAAATCAACAGACAATGTTTTAAAGATGCCTACAGCTATAATATATGCAGAATACAGTATAAAATTGGAAAAAAAATATAATTTGTTACCTTATGTTCTTCAGTACAGAGCTGTAAATATTTATCATCCCCTTTCATAGTATTTTGCATTTCTGAATGTAGTTCTTTCAGTCTTGATTCAATGGAAGCTAGTTCTCTGCCTAAGTCACGCCTTCGATCTTGTGCTGACACAAACCTTTCCTAAAAATTAAAGAAAATATTTAAAATATCATTATTAATTAATAAAATAAATATTAAACAAAGAAATATTCTTTTATTAATTATTAAATGACAGTAAGTTTTTCTGTGCAAATTGCATGAACAAGTAAGTTAATGTGTGAGTAATGTGATCAGACATCCTGATTTTTGTTTGTGTGTCCCAGTGTCCGGTAACATGCCACCATACAAATGTCCTCTTTTTCCAAAAGGTATGTAAATTTGATTGGGTTGAAAAAAAATCTATGTTATTATGTATGTTATCACAAACAAACACTCCTCTAAAAAAACGAAATCCACCCCACACTGTCTTGTTTTAAGTCGACCCAAAATTGGTCACATTATGTATATGTATAAGGTAAGTATATAGTATTGCAAAGTTTTGAATTCTCTTGACCTTTTCCAATTAAATTATTATTTAAAGTATTTTAAATGAGATTTGATTTTGAGATTATAGCACTTTGAACGATAATTAAAAATTGTATGCAAGATACACTTCATTAAACAAAAACAAACCTGTGCATCAATAACAGTGTTTTGTATAGCCATAATTTCCTCAATTCCTGTGAATTTTTCATATCGGGACACTAATTCCTTCACTCTATTAGTAAGACTTTCGTGTTTAAACTTTTCGGCTATTTCAGAAACTTTGGATGCGGGCACATACTTAGTTAACAACTGATCGACTTTTTCCCGACTGTTATTCCTAATTTGGGGCAAATGTATCTTATCTTTAACCCTTTGAGCGATCTGACGGATGCGGTCAGCCATTTTTTCATAGCAAAAGTATTATTTTTAGTGTAATTCTTATTCTATTCGCATTTTTGGGAAGTATGATATCATTTTAGATCAGTCTACTGTCATAGTGACATTGACATAGACAAATGATAAAGAACTATCTTCACTTCTGTAACTATTCTTCACTTGCGTTCAGAAAAAGTATTTGTATCCTATAGTTTTATTTGTAATGCCATATTATTTTGCTGCGCGCTGTATCTCGCACGTACCAGAGAAAACTTGGAAACCTAGTATTAAGACATTACTCTCCTCACTTTCTGTCAAATTCTATCTGCATGCATTGCATTGCGTGTTAAATGGCGGAACTCAACGCAATCGTTTTGAATAATAATATTTTTATCTCAACAGACAACCAACTTAGATTACAGATTTGTTTTGGTGTAGATTTACACAATAAAATGGTAAATCTTAATATAAATTGAATATAAACCAGATTATTGTGACCTATACCTATAATACTTTTGCTATAACTTTGTCTTTAAAGTACTTACGATATTAATTGTGACAATAAAAATGAAGGCAAAATGCTTATTATTTCTTTGAATTGTTTAAAAAGGTGAATCTTATATATGTAAAACAATCATAAGTTCACGTTATTATTATTATACGTACACTATTAGGTATTAGGTACAAGAGTAAATTAAAATATATATATTTTAATTATAAAATATATGTATCCCGCATTTAGCAGGGTAGACAGAGGGAACCTAATGTTAAAATACTCTATTCTCCACTTTCCCCCGAAGTATCGAGGCCTTGTCTGTTGAGTGGCGGAACACATTGCAGGGCTTTTGCCATGGTACCAGAGCGAAGAAATGAAAATATTAATAAATAATGATTCATACCCCCAAGTGACCAACCGTCGCTCTTATGCCACGACGATAAGATATACTCGATAAAAAATGTGGATACCACTATCCAATTGTTGTTCGTTTCGGTTCGAGTATTGTTAAATTAAGTAAAACCTATTAAAGTATAGTAGTAAGTATTTATAAAGTGCATTATGAAACAACATTTTTGTGGGACAATCGAACAATTTACTTTTTTTAGTTTCCGCACGAAATTGAGACATTTCAGTAAAGCGATGGAATCGAGGAAAAGGGTGCAGAAAGTGAAGAGCGGAGTGTCTTAATATTGGGTTCCTTATCAGAGCCGGATTTAAACATGACATGCTTCGTTAATTGTTGCATAAAATAATTAATTTTAAATTGTAAAATTCTTAATATTGAAAGGAGCAACGATTGAATTGAAATTCTAAACGGGTATATCTCAGTCGAACTGCCTTCCGAGTCGGTGGTAGCTTCTTTTTTGTGATGATGTTTATTCGACTATTCAAAAATGCTTGCCAAAGTCTATTTGAATAAAAAATATTTAAAATTTGAATTTGTCCGGAACGGCGGGAAGCAAAAAACTATGTAGAATTTACATTCTACATAGCTTTTTGCTTCCTCTTACGAGGAAGGATGAAATGGAAAATAAATTAAATATTAGCTGCCATAAATCAGATATGCAGCAGTGGTCTCAGACGAATAGAGGGGTAGAACGGTCATCCCGTCGTGACTCTATGTATGACCGTATTGCAAGAATATCTATCTTTTAAAGGTAATGTGCAGTAGGGTACCTAATCACTTTTATATCTTACAAATAAAATAATATTTTTTAACAAAAAAAGAACCGACGTCAACCGGATCTCATAATCAGAATCTAGCCAAACTCTCACTAAACTACCCTTGAAGTGTATTCTTTCCAATAAAAAAAGAATCATTGAAATCGGTTAGCGTGATATTAAGTTATTCGTCCATTTATCACACACATACTTAAAGCAATTTTAAGACTTATATGATTTTCTCATGGATAACATTGTCAGAAATGGACCAAAGTAAAATGTGTGATCCACACGATAAGCATAAGCTTTCAAATAAAAAAAATCATCAAAATCGGTTCACCAAGTCTAAGGATTATTTACGAAAAATTTGAATTTGAATGCATAAGATACGATGAGCACTTTATCAAAATGGAGTACGTAAATGTGCACACTGTAAAACAATGTATATTATGTCAATGAATACCTTACATTTTAGAGATCAGAGATCTAATATAGATACAGTAGGTACAGGGCCGCCATCGCCGTATCTTCGAAATAACCTGTAAAGATAATGTTTCTATTGTCTCATTAAAAAACATGCTTCAAACATTACATGCTATGTACTTAACCAGGAAGTATATAACGTAGGCTATTTAGAAAGTTCGAGAAATTAATTTATTATTCTTAAGAATATTAATGGTTATGATATATAAAAACTGATGAAACATATAATTTTTCCACGTACATTGTAATAACTTAATTAATATTAGATACATCAAAAATATATAACAAATTAAACATTATACAATAATATGTTTGTTAAAATTATTTGTCCTAAAAAAATTTGGAAAAAGTAATAATATTTTTTTTGTGATACTGATGAATCCTATTCAAATCAATTATTTAAGCATTTATATTTGGCTCTAGGCTGTTTATGGTAAGTATACTTATGTTACATTGATAAATAGTCAAACATCAACCTACGTTATATTTTATTATTAAAAAATTCAAATTAGTAGTCTCTATAAGGATAGGGAGAGGGTGGTGATGTGGTTCTCCATTTTGTTTGTTCTAGTATGAAAAGTAAAAGAACTTCTGAATAAAAAATGGGATAGAATATTTAAAAAATATGTATATTCTGTATAAACGCCGATTTAACAATTTAAGATCAAAATAACCTTATTTGGCCTTCTATTAGCCAAATTAAATGTATTGAACTGAATTACAAAAATCGCACATTTATTCCGTATGCACAGCAGGTGTCCATAAGTTACAGATCTGACGCTCAAATCTGAATCCAGAAACTCCAAGTCTGTTATTAGAATAACTCGTGTCAGGAAATATACAGAATACATCTGAGTCGTCAGGCGAGGACGGTCATTTTAATCACATTTAAACGAGTTGTTCGACTGCTTCATTATTGGAGCTACTGCTCGATATCACGTCTCTTTGGTACGGGCTAGATCTGCTGGCGACATCTTCTATAAACGCCAATTTAACAATTTAAGATCAAAAGAGACAGAGAGGCACGTTGGCTGCTTCGATAGCCACGTTAACATCCGCGTCCAGGTCCACTTTCGCTTCCACGATTTTCTCCTGATAGCAAAAATTCGTACAATTGATTGTTTTAACATATTAATGGAAAATGCCTAACCCACCCACCTCACCTTAGTTTGAATGGAGTGTTATGTTTACTCATCATATGTTCCAGATCTTCAATTTTTATATCTCATTGGAAAATCACACAAAGCGCATCACTCTTAACAATTTTTGCTATGGACACATTTAATTATTTCTTATAGTTTAGCTGGACCCCTACGGTTCTACATCAGGTGTGGAAGTCTACGAAATCAAATATAACCTAGGACCTTTCCATATCTAACACACACACAACAAAAAAAGTTGCATTCTAATCGGTCCAGTACTTGAAAAAATGATTATGAAGAAAGACAAATAGACAGAAAAAAATACAGTTACATGTCGCTATAATAATTGCATTGTTTGTTTATTGTAAAATTTTATTAAGTTCAATTGACATTGTCATTAGACGTTGTTAAGCATAATTTTTTTCTCCTTTTACATTTTTTATCTGGTTCTTTGTATTTGTAAGTTATATAATTAAGTAAAAAGAAAAAAATATTTTTTATGTTGTTATTGATCTTAAATTTCGTATTGCCATGTTTTGATTTTCTCAGTTTGAGCCATACAAAAAAACAATATAAAAAGATAAATTTAATATTCTTATATTGACGCCTTGTCTTATTATGTACGTAGTTTAAAAAACTCCTTATCTCATTGACTTTGCTAAGGTGTTAATATTTTTCTACCATACCAATTTGATGTTTTTAAAATATTTATGAGAGATATTTGACAAGTTATTATCGCACATGTTTATTTAAATTTATAGCTATCTACTTTAAAAATAACACATATTTTTTTATAAATTAGTCTTGTAAATACATATAATTACATTCTTATAACACTTTTATCGATTTCATTTCCATATATGAATAAAAATCGATTCCATTTAGAAACACAACAAGACCTTTGTTATATTTTTTGTAATTATAATAAGTGTTTTTAATTATTATTCTTGTAATCCTCTTATGAGGGTTTTTGTGATACTTCGATAAGTGATGCAGATGTAACTTGATAATTTTTTTTAGCTTCGAATTTTCGAGGAGTTCAACGCCGCGCTTTGCTTTGGAACCTGAACGAAGATATGAAAATATGAATATTGAATAATAATTCATTCCGTCGAATGGTAATCAAACTCACATCCGTCGTGACTCTGAAGTCACACGTGTTAACTTGCTATATTTACCTATTACCTAGCTATATAATAACTAAATTGAATAAAAGGCAGTAGATATTTCTTGAGAGATAATTGGACACATAACCCAGGCGCCTCAGCTAACGAGGCACATAACCCTGCACCGAGACCTCCGAATCGAGAGCCTGGAAGAGCACGTCAGCCACTTGGCCGGCAATATGTTCAACCGCGTCGACGCCTCGGACCACCACCACCTCACCTCATCTATCGCGCCGTAGCACCAGACCACCGGACAGCAGCAGACTCCCCCGAGATCTTGTCCACATATCCTCTCCTCACTCCTGAGCTGTCTCCTTGGTCGCTGGTCGTCTAAGCTTGGCCTTCCCCGGGTAAGCGAGGGTCTCACCCGGCTAGGCTGACCTCCCAGGCGGCAATACGCTAATTCTCCACAATTTCTCTACCCCCAAATTATTCGATAATTCCACTGAAGCTCCAAGGAAGCGCACATATTAATGCGCGGAGATTGATAACCACGGCCAGAGTCTCTAACACTGATACCCGCCCGTTTACCCGCTCCTCCAGCGGGGGTAGAGTGAGTTGATTGCATAGTAGTTGGAGATAATTAGGCTGGGGCAGTAAAGGCGAGAGTTAAGTAATATAAATAAGTGACGTAGTGGGACAGCGTTGAATCGGACTGTAAACGCGACGGCCGAGTTTTTTTTTCGTTATGTTCGAATGGTTAATGCTGTAAGCCTTTTTGGCTTTTACAGCGACACCAGTTGGATAGAGAAAAGGGTACTTTGTCCCTGAGAAATTACAAGCACTACGTGGCTGCTTGAGAGGATGTCGCCTGCGAACGGCTTGATTCTTCATTTCTTTCTGCTCATTTCGCGAGCTTCCATTTCGCTTTTCGCTCTGAGCACTGGTTTGAAGACAAAACGCGGTAATGAGTCCGGAAATTGGATGTTAACGGAGTGTCTTTACTCTTGGCTTTTTCTACCTACTCTGTTACGCGAGATATAGCGTAAATGTAAAATTGATATTTCCTGATTTCTATTTCCTGGATATTAGCCGCGTCCGGCTCCGCCATTCAAAACCTAATATCTTTCATTGGAATGGAATGTATAATACAAATTCAAATCACTACAAGTTTTCTCTTAAGGTTATATACATGACAGCATGGAAGAAAAATAAAAATATGTAAGTAGTTAGTTAATCGAGACTTTTTGCAATTTACGTAAAAAATGTAATAATAAAAATAACACAAAAACACTTTTATAAATGTAAATAGCAATTAGTGAATGTTGAAAAAAAAATAGATTTACAGGTGATGCAAAAAAAAATATGTAGGAAGAGAACTGAAGACGAGAACCGAACCGACACCGCATAGTGAGGTAAGACATAAACTATATATCATTTGGTACATAAATGGCCGAATGGCACTATTTTTTTTTAAAAAAGAAAGATTTTTTACAATCTTTGATTGCATTAAATGATTATTTTTTTTAAAGTACAAATAGATAATTTAAAACCACACGGCGATAAAAGATAACAACAATTTTCACTATTTTGTATTTTCCTACCCATAGGCAAAAGCATCGATGTGTTAACAAGGGATTATTACTAACGCTCTGAGAATTGGCAAGCAGTCAAAAAAAAAAACATTATAGATGATCTTCTATTTAGGTATGGACGTCTTACAAAGTCGAAACATGACATCGATTAGTTCGATGATATCGAGTTATTAAACCAAACGCTCTTAATCTTAATACTAGGTTTTCTCTCCCTACCTTACTACATTAAAAACCAAAATAATCTATCTACACTTGCTGAGTGGAAACGAGACATTTTATTTAGCAATAATACTATTAATTCTATAAAATAAAACCGGACAAGCTCAAGTCGAGTTTGAATGTCAACTAGATATCTCCAAGCGTTCCCGAGATAAAGGTTCTTGACAGACAAACAGACAGACGGGCGGACAAAAAAGTGATCTTATAATGGTTCCTTTTTTTCTTAAAAGGCACGTAACTCTAATAATTATCTAAATATTTAGACTTAATCCACGTTACTTCCATGTGGGATGTCAATGTGACTGTCATTGTGCCGATAGTGGTGTCAGTTATGTTACGTCAGTGGTTCCCAACCAGTGGTTCGCGGACCACCAGTGGTTCGCAGAAGCCTAAATATGGTCCGCGAACGATTTTAATTTTATGACTGGGGATGGTGAGGCAAAGTTTCTGTTTTATTGTCACAGTTAATTTTTATTACACTTACTGCTACCAAGAATGATATAAAAGTGGTCCTTGATCAAGAAAAGGTTGGGAACTCCTGCGTTACGTTAACGGATTATTAGCCTCGACCGACATCTTAAGAGGTTCTCGCTTAGCTGTTGGATTAAGAACCAGATGCAGAAGACAGTATCGCTTGACACGGCCCGTATTGTAAAGAGGTTCCTCTCTCTGGAGTCTGGATCCTTGTCTCATCGTATTTTTCCCGACTGCTAAGGAAGGGTTATGTTTTTCGCGCGTATCTTGTATGTATGTAATATTCTTTATTACCTCGTATCTCCAGAACCGCTGAACGGATTTACATATTTGAGGTATCATTAGATTCATATTAGCAGCCCAAGTGTTCTTAGATAGGTGACGTTAATAAAAAACAGTCATGGCGGCTGTGGTACGCCATTGCACTTAGTGAAAAAAATTTTTTTCGTTTCCAATACCACAATATGGGTATCAAATTCAAGAGCTCAATTTCAGGATTTCAAAAAGGTATATCATGATTATCATTACCATAATAAATTCTAACAAAAAAATGAAAAATAAAAAAATATTTGTAAAAACAAAAACCCCGACTGCATCAAACTAAAAAGAAAATAAACAAGCCCAATAGTTTATTAGGATTAACAGTCGGGACCTATAAGTAATTTTTCAATCAATAAAATCTTTACTAGGAACCCTGCATAATTTAAAGAGGTTCCGACTGTTAATCCTAATAAACTATTGGGCTTGTTTATTTTCTTTTTAGTTTGATGCAGTCGGGGTTTTTGTTTTTACAAATATTTTTTTATCTTTATGTATTTTTGTATTTTTAAATATATTTTGTACATTAACTTATGTTTGATGTTATTGAGATCAGTCGTCGCGCAGGGGCACAAAGTTTGACACAAAGTGTGTTGTGGGTTCGAGGAAATTAAATATTTAAATAAATTTAATTTAAATTGTTTCTTTATTTTTTTAATTTGAATTTTAATTTTTTGCTCTGACAAATCGCAGTGTTGAGTTCCGCCATTCAACACACAATGCCTCTAGAATTCGTCGAAAAGTGGAGAACAAAGTATCTTAACATTAGGTTCCCTCTGCCTACCCTGCGGGATACAGTGTGAAGTTGATTTGATTTTTTTATTTATAAAGTAAAATTGATTTATTGCTGATAATAAAATCACCAATGAATATATTAACTCTTTAAAGTCTCTTTGTTTTAGTAATTTCTTATCAAAATTATAATTAAAATTATTTACTTTGTCATTATCTACTCGATATTTTCTCTTACTAATCGATAATTTCTCTTAAGGTCACAAGTTCAATTTCTGCTCGAGGTTAAGTGTGTAATTTATTTACAAGCTTAATTACATACTAATGAATGGTTTGCTGTTTCGCTCGTTAGACTATACGATTTACGACGATTAGATTTTTAACTTTTGTTTTGGCAAGTAGGTATGCAAATAAAAATATTTTTTACGACATCTCATTATAAATCTTTGATATTCTGGTTTTCTCTAACAGTATGCCTTTTGCACAAACCTGAAGGTTTTATAAAATTAAAATAGTCACTTCTCCCGAGTGGCAATGACACTGAGCCACGACTGTCTGTCAGTCTATCTGCTTGTATATCTGTCTGTCTGTCAAACCTTTATCTCAGAAACGCTTGGAGATATAGAGTTGAAATTCAAACCATATACTCTGATCTACGGCCTCATGATTTTTGAAAAAAAACGTATTTCGATATTTACTTAAAGAAAGATATGGCCGTTTATATCGCAAAAAACGCGTATTTCAACACTATAAAGAGAATGAAAATTAGTAGAGTACTTACAGTTGACCTAGAATTATAAAATTTGGCAGCTAGTATCTTCAGGTAGTACTAGTTCTGAAAACTATACATTTTTGGTTACATCCTAAAAAATAAAACAAACAACAACAACAAAATTTGAAATTAAAGCCGTAAAGTTCTAGTGAGGTATCAGATGAAAGGGCTTTGGTTAAACTTGAATTTAATAAAAAGCTCGATACGTCCAATATTTGTACGGCACTATCGGTGGGCGAGCCCAAATCGCACTTGTTCGCAGTTTTTTTATAATGTAGTATGTAAGCTATACTTTATCACTACCCAGTGGGCGCGCGCAGCTTCGCCCGCTTATTTGCACCCTTAGGGGTGAGTTCTAAAAAAAAAACACAAAACACGTGTTCTATAAAATATTTTTAGCAGTCTGAATTTAATTTTTTATCTGTGGCAGTTTAAAGATTTTTCCATATAAACTTTCAACGCCTATTTCATCCCTTTAGGGTTAAAATTCCTTCTTAGTGGATATCCTGATTATAAAAATAAACGTCTGTCCAAATTTCACGTTTCTACGTACAGCGGTTACAGCTGTGCGTGCGTCTTACCTCAGTCAGTCAGGTACATGCCCTTTTATATATATAAATAAGACATCAATAAGTTTATTAAAATATAATAATAACTATTATTTATGTTTAAAAGTACATATTTTAGCTTGACCTTTTGTCTCTAGGCAGAGAGGTCTCTTCATATCTCTCTCGCCTCGTCCACTGTCTATCATCATCGATACTGTCTTCTCGAAAGTCAACCGAAGTCTACCCTGCCTCTCTCACCACTACCTCTTGCTTCACAAATATCTTTTTTAGCGACACGCTGTATCCCGCACAGAGCAAGATAGGCAGAGAGAACCTAGTTTTTAGTTTGTAAGTTGTTAGTAAGTTGTTATTGTTTGTGTAGAGCGTTGAATGACGTTGTTCAATTTAAATTTTTTATGTCCTCGAGTCTCCATAGACCAGGGGTTCCCAACCTTTTCTTGATCAAGGACCACTTTCATGTCATTCTTGGTAGTAGGGACCACTATGCATGTAGGTATAATAAAAATTAACTGTGATAATTAAACAGAAACTTCGCCTCACCATGCCCAGTAATAAAATTAAAATGGTTCGCGGACCATGTTTAGGCTTCTGCGGACCACTGGTGGTCCGCGACCATAGACGTACGTCTGCGCCACGAAGGCATCGAATATCCAAATTACTGAGAAATATTTATTATTTACTTGTTATATTTTTATAATTCTACTGGATCATGTCAAGATGAATGAGATAACATTGTGTAAAATAATACACAAACATGTAACAAATTCAATAAAGGAGAGTTAGGTCAAGGGAAGGGAAGGGTTTTGTGTTTTTTTTGAGGCCGGTCGTGGCGCAGCGGCACGAGGTGTGACTGCAAAACCGACTGGTTGTGGGTTCGATTCCCACTCGAGGAGATGAAATATTTACTTAAATCTATATTTCCATTTCTTCGCTCTGGTGTCGAGGTTAAGCGCGGCGTTGAGTTCTGCCACTTAACACGCAATGCCTCCAGAATTCGGCAGAAAGTGGGGAACGGAGTGTCTTAACACTAGGTTCCCTCTGCCTACCCTGCTATGTGCGGGATACAGCGTGAAGCTAATTAATTTTTAATTAATTAATTAGGTCAAGGGAACTATCAGCAATAGTCCATATTTACGAATTGATTATATTTTAAAGAGCCGTCTTTTAGATTTATACAGTAAAGGCAGAGGCAGAGGTGTGTCGCTGCGTGTATTATTTATTTATATTTACAAAATATATTTCATAAAGACTTTGAATTTCTAAAAAATATTATATCAATTTATAAATGTTGCAATGAATTGAGAATTTGGTGGAATGTGGGGAACAGAGTGTCCTAACACGCCCTCTGCCTACCCTACTATATGCAACATATAGCGTGAAATTGAAAAAATATGAATAGCGTAAGTTTTTTTTAGTATTTTTAGGGTTCCATAATTTAAGGGCGGAAACGAACCCCTATAAGATCACTTTGTTGTCCATCCCCCGTACCACCTGACCGCACGCCCGCCCGTCCGTCCGCCGAGACGAGGTAAAATACGATGCAGGGACCGTAGCTTTTTGCGTTGTTCTTTTTAATTATTATTAGTAGTAGTAGGGTTAATATCGACCGTAGCTTTTTGCGTTGTTCTTTTTAATTATTATTAGTAGTAGTAGGGTTAATATTTCCAACATAATTAAAAACAAAGTAATCACTAAGTATTGCAACAATGTAACCAGAAATACATTTAAAGATGTACACAATAGAAATAATGAGATATAACGGTGATTTTTTTAAATTTATTTATTGACATTATCCATCTTATGATTGCCCCAATTACCCTTTCAATTGTCGATATATAGGGGAGAGGGAGGCACATTCGAACGATTTTTAAACTTTACTATTTCACAATGCTTAGTCCAACTATTGTGCCACAACATCGTAGTATCATATGTAGAAAAAGAATATAAGTTAAAGGTGCAATATCAACTTTAGTAGCAGTAGTCAAATGTTCAAAGCCCCCCCCCCCCCCCCCCTTCCGGGATAGCTTTGAACATATATGGGGCAGTTTTGAACTATCATCGAATTCAATGAAATTAAAAGATTTATGACACTTTTAAGTAAATTTAACATTAGAAACGATGGAGATCAAATATCAGTACTATGTTAACTTAAAAAAATAATAAAAATAAAAAAAAACTAGGTAAGTTTAATATTGCGATTGTACTAGTACTAGTGTTGAATAACTTTAATATTATTAATAGACTTTAAAAAACGAACAAACAAAAAAGTAGTTTTGGCTTTGTAGAAGTAATGAACATTATGGGATCAATCATAGAATAAATCTAATATTATGAAAATAAAACAAAATATTTTTTAAATTAACAGCTTACTACCCTAATTCGTAATTAAAAAAATTAAATTTAAAGGAAAACATGGATGTAGTACGTGACGTAACCAGCAACTGAAATTGGGGGAAGTAGTCTACGTAAGAAATAAAAATCAACTTCATGTTTTATCCCGCACACAGCACGGTAGGCAGAGGGAACCTAGTGCTAAAACACTCCGTTCCCCACTTTCTGCCGAATTCTGGAGGCATTGCGTGTTGAGTGGCAGAACTCAACGCCGCGCTCAGCCTCGACACCAGAGCGAAGAAATGGAAATATAAATTTAAGTAAATATTGCATCTCCTCGAGTAGGGATCGAACCCACAACCAGTCGGTTTTACAGTCACACTTCGTGCCGCTGCGCTATGACTGGCCTCAAGTCTAGTCTACGTAAGATTTTTGGAAAACTTAACGTAGCACTTGTCCTCTTTCTCAGGAAAGAAAAAATTATACCAAGCTACTTTTTTACTATTCACAGATGATGAAAAAATTCGCTAAAACGAAGTCTCCAATATTTATTAAGTTGTAGTCTAATTCCATCCATTTCGTAGTCTTCATACGCACAGGTATCAGTATCTTCATTCTCTTCACAGTAAATTGTCACTTCCTCTTCTGATTCCAAATTCATTTTTGAGTCAGTTTCTTGTGAAGAAAAGTTCAGTATAGTTTTGTTTTTCTTTCGTGGTATTTTTTTACATATCAAAACTTTTAAATATTCAAAACTGCCCCCTTTATTTTGTTCAAAACTGCCTCAGATATTTGAAAAATTACAAACTTTATTTTCAAGTAAAAGTATAAAAATTGTAGTAATTTCTAGTTTATTGCATGATATATGAAACATTCTAACTAAAAGAGGAAAAATAAAATCATATATCTTGAATTGGATCCCTGCGATCCTTACGCGTTTATTTAAAAATGCATAAAATTTTACTCAAAATCAAACACTCCTCATAACTCAACAACTGGCTCTCATATATCAGCGGTGACAAGTGAAATATGTGCAGGTTAGTGCTCCCACTATTCAAAAAAAATGTACTAAAATTTCTTTTAAAATAGCTCTGTTAACACATATTTTCAAAGGTGCCCCTGTTCTAAGCTACCCCCCTCTCCCCTATATTTTTATTTATTACCAATAATTATTACAGTGCACGCAAAATACGTTTTACCTTTTTTTTCCTTTTATTTCTTTTGTTAAATGGCATTCTTAAGACTAATAAGATAATTTCCCAAGTTAATAAAAAAAGGTTATGTAATTATATTTTTCCCGACTGCTAAGGAAGGTTATGTTTTTCGCGCGTATTTTGTTTGTATGTAATATTCTTTATTACCTCATATCTCCAGAACCGCCGAACGGATTTAAACAATTGAGGTATCGTTAGATTTGTCATAGCAGCCCCAAGTGTTCTTAGATAGGTAAAGTTAAAAAACATCAATCATGGCGGCTGTGGGACGCCATTGGACTTAGTGAAAAAAAATATTTTCGTTTCGAATACCACAATATGGGTATCAAATTCAAGAGCTCAATACGAGGATTTCAAAAAGTACATCATGATTATCATTACTATAATGAATCCTAACAAAAAAGTGAAAAATAAAAAAAAATATTTGTAAAAACAAAAACCCCGGCTGTATAAAAATGAAAAGAAAATAAACAAGCTCAATAGTTTATTAGGATTAACAGTCGGGACCTATAAGTAATTCTTCAATCAATAAAATCTTTACCGGGAACCTCGCATTATTTAAAGAGGTCCCGATTGTTAATCCTAATAAACTATTGAGCTTGTTTATTTTCTTCTTAGTTTTATGCAGTCGGGGTTTTTGTTTTTACAAATATTTTTTTTATATTATACCTAATGAAGAGAGATGTATCTGATCCAAATAGCTACAGGCCTATCACTATCACCTACCTAATACTCAGTTTATTGTGTTAAACTTGTTAAACATGTATGAAACATTTAAAATCGTATGGTTAGATTCTTGCAAAATCTTAACATTCGTAATAAAACACTGTCGTTGCGCACTTGGCATGTTCTTGTCTTGCGTCCATACTTTTTTGTTTACTTCTTTTCTTAAGCTTATTTTATATATTTGTAAAGAGCGGGAACCTAGTGTTAAATCAGTATTTGTTAATATAAAATTCTCGATGTAAATGACGACGACAAAAACGCAGATCAATGGTCATCAAGGGTGTACATCATTTTAACATCGTGATATAGGCTAGTAAAGGTATTGATTTTGCAGGTAAAGTACCTATTTTCAGACAATGGTGTATGAGTAGGTGCGTTACTGAAATAAAAAGATTTATAAGTACATACCAATGCAAGTATTATTTAAGAACAGCATGAGCCAGGTAATAAGGAATACGAGTGTAATGAGGTGAGGAATGCGAGATATGGTCGCTTTTGAGAAGCGAAGTGATTAGGTACTAATTAAGAATTAATAACGAGTTTAGAATCAAAAGCTATGTCCCTATCCTGAAGAGATAGAGCGAAAAGGATAGCGGGAATCGAATCAGCGTGGTAGAACTTTCTTATTATTTTTTATTTTTTTTAGGCGATCACCGAAAAATGGTTCTTGACATCCCCCACCCGCTGGTCCAGAACCTATGAATCCTATCTACTAACAAGATAGAAGAAGAAGCTAGCAAAGTTCAAAAGGTGTATTATTTTATAATACCTTTTAGGTTATTACCATAAAGCTTCCATTGAAATTTATGTTATGTGCTATCTAATTAATTTATAAAGAAAAAAATATTAAAAAAAAACAGAGAAAAGAAAGATCAGTAATCCAAACGTAATTGTAATAATATTTTTCGTGCGACATTGTTACTTTGAAGTTACAATTAATAATTTATTATAAAATTATCGTTCTTACTCGAGGCCAAGATGAATGAGTTCGCATTCAGTTTCGCAACAGAATCACAACATAACCGCGGTAAAGCGCGCGCGTTTTGACATTTCGATTTTTAAAAAATCATATTTATAAATATAAAAAAACGAATGTATTTATTCTGCCACTGCATTAATTTTAATGTAATCTGTGTTTTTAAATTAAATAGTTATTTGTGTGTGTTTTAATTTTGGTTATAAGAATTTGTTGTAAGTATTTTTTTTTATTTCACTTTCTTATTTTTTTTATATTAGAAAAATAATTGTTAATAAATAGTTTGTTATAGGTTATTTTACAGTTTTATTATAATGAACATATACATACAAAAAAGTCCATTTATTTTATTATATTTTTTTTTATTTAATTAAAAATATATACTTTTTTTAAAGTTTATTTAAGCTTTAAATATAACTTAGTACATTACATTTAAAGGTATAAACTAAGTATTTACGCGAACTAACTTAAGGGAATGGCCTTTTATAGTGAATGTAGTTGATTGACCCATAGTTCATGGCACACACCTGCATAAGACTAATACAAAATAGAAATATTTTTATATTTTATATTATTAAAAAAATGCACAAAAAAATATTAAAATTAATAAAAACCAAAAATAAAATTGGAAAGGATATTTTACAATAGCAAAATGGTTAAAAAATAAAAGTCAATAATAGTTTTTTTAGCATCAGCTGTATCCCCCATATAGGTATAAGTAGACAGAGGAAACCTAATGTTAAATCACGATCAGTGTGTCGAGTGGTTGAACTCAACGCCATGCTTGGTCTTGTTATCAGACGAGAAAATAAAATAAAAATAATAGCAGATTTAATTACTTTTTTTGTTAGAATCGATGTTTGCAAATGAAAATCCTTTCAAGGATTTTTTGCTTATTATCATAATTTAAAAACAACCGTTCTCTGGTCCGAAAGTAAAATTGCTCCCTATCTTGATTTCTAATGACCCATAATGGACCAAAAAACTAGATACTTATATTATAATGCACAAGAGTGGATTTGTTTGAACGCGCTAATCTCAGGAACTAGAGCTTCGAATTAAAAAATATTTTGTAATGGATAGTCTATTTATCGATAAAAAACTATACTTTATTAAAAAGCGAATAAATAATAAGACAGTGTAATACGTCTATTTATTATTTGTTGTATTTTTTCCTTTTATCCTGTACTGTACTAGACAGTGTAAGTAACTAACTTAATGTATAAAAAATATCTTGGAATGTCGTCTGATTGTAACACGGTGTGAGTGTATTTCGATTCGGAGGAATGAAAGACAGAAGCGTAACTCAACTCCGTGCTCGTTACCAGAACGAGAAAATGAAAATATTAAATGTTTCATTCGCCCGAGTGGGAATCGAACCTACAATCGTCGTGTTTACAATCGTAAGCTTGTGACTCTGCAACACGACGACCTTATGAATGTTTTTAGGTACCTATATTTAGGTACCTATATTTGTTTTAATCCACAATATTAATTAATTATTATAATTTAAATAAATAACCGATAGGTTTATCCATTGCGCATCTTTAAGACTCGAGTTAATAACTACTATACATATACCTTTTTTAACCTTTATCATTAATAATTTAAAAAAAAAGCGTCGGATACGACGAATATGATATCCACTTGGGGCAAAGTGCGGTTGAGCTCCGCCACTTAACACGCAACACAACAAAGAAATGAAAATCTATATCTATAAGAACTTATAATTAAAACTTAACTGATCGGTGTATCAACATCAAAGTATAGAACCCAAAACAATGATTTTTAAAATGTTTATCTGTTCGTCTGAACGTTTTTACGCTAATCTCATAAACGGCTTAACTGATTTAAGATTAAATGCAGTTTTTACTATTGAATTCTAGCAATCTTTCCGTAACATTTTGAACCGATTGTAATAAAATAAATATTAAATGTTAAGGGACGCTTGCTAGAATCCAATAGTGAAAACTGTTTTTAAAAGGATTTTTGAGAAAATAATTGTTTTGGGTTCTGTCACATTGATAAATGCTCCCAATAATTAGAGACAGATCAGTTACGATTTTATTATAAGCATAGATATTAGATTTCATATATTCTGATATTTATTATTGTATATACCTGTAAATTTATAATTGTAAATGTAAAATCTTTTATACTCCCTTATAAAAAAGTCATAAAGACATCGATAAGAATGCCGAAATTAAAAACTATAAGTACTAACTAAGGTAACGTAACTAAGTTCTTCACTTAGCATGCAGTCTTTAAGTATTATAGAATTCATAAAAAAATTGACATACCAGGATTCGAAACAATGGCTCTTGGATATCGTCCAAGCTTTGTAGACAAGTGAGCGCTACAATATAGGTACGTTCTTTATAGTTTTTAATTTCGGTATTCTTATCGATGTTTTTATTACTTTTTTTGTAAGAGTGGTCGTTGGTTTGAACCCTCTCAGAGAAATAAATATTTTCATTTTTTTACTCAGCAAGACAATGTTCGGCATTCAACTTACGATGTCTAGAAAATTGTGCGGCGCGTGGAGAACGGACGTCTAAAAACTAGAATCGCTCAAAAATATCTTAGTATTATAATTAATATAAAGAATTATCTGACCTTAAACTCGTACTTTTTAAAATTGATCATTTTACATTCCAAATTCGCCATTTTAAACTTTTTCACTTCTTGATAAAAATAATATTTTTATTTGAATATATTACAAATAATTTCAAATTTCGAGATATCGTGTGGAAATATATATGTAAATTTAAAGATTTTAAAGTTTGGTTTATATTTTAATAATTATTTTTTCCGCAGCGGCTCAAGAGATAAATAATATAATTTAAATAAATATATATTTTTTTTTTATATTTATCAGTATTTTTTTTTTCTAACAATTCATTACATCTTCGTAATATCTGAATAAACACGTAAGCAGCATTATTTCTACAGCAAAGATAATGAACTCAGCAATGAATACTTTTTTTCTTAAGTTTGTGTGTTTTTAGAAGATCAGTGATCAGATATTTGTTGTGCAATGGTATTATTAGGAGGCCAGTGTGCACAAAGTGTGACTGTAAAATCGACTGGTTGTGGGTTTGATCCCCACTCGAGGAAATGAAATATTTATTTACACTTATATTTTCATTCTTCGCTCTGATGTCGAGGCAAAGAGCGACGTTGAGTTCCGTCACTAAACACGCAATGCCTCCAGAACTCGACGGAAAGTGGGGAACGAACTGAACACTAGGTTCTTTCTGCCTACCCTGATGTGTGCGTGAAGCTGTATCAATTTAGTATTATTAGAATTTAGTCAATTAAGTAATTCATTTAATGATTTCCTAATGATTTCAAATTCAATATACTTTTGTATAGGAATTTTTTAAAGCACTTTTTGTATTATAATTTAAGTTCACGAAATTGAAATGTACGAATTCGAAGTAAAAAGTATGAATTTCAAGCAAAAGGTTTGAGGTATGGCGTGTGGCTGTAGACGCGACGGTTGTAAGTTTGATTCACATTCAGGGGGTCATGAAGTATTTTCATTTCCTCGTTCAGGTACCAACTTGAGTTTTGCCACAATGAAAATGGGAACGTAGTGTCTTAACACTAAGTTCCTGTATAGCATGAAACTAAAAAATATAAACAAAGATGCAGGCACATGCGCTCGAATATATTTGAATCCATTACCATCGCATTTAATCATCCACATCTCAACGACAGTGTCAAATAAAACTTTCATATATTTAAAGATAAATAAATACATAAGCATATGGACAGTATAGTTTATTGCCTTTTAAACATATTGATGGATGAATCTTTAATCGCAGTGAATGGCCCAAGGACTGTTGGTTAACGAAATGGTTTCTTTATAACACACACTCATATACAATGTACAATAACGTGAAGCAATTACAGTGCATTAGATGATGTCGAAATCATATCAAAATTTTAATATAATTTTTATGAAGTTATATATTTGACGAGAAATAAGAATACTTTTGTGTTTTTGCCTAAAACTTAAAAAAAATATAGCATGATAGTCAAAAGGAACCAAGTGTTAAGACACTCCGTTCTCGCAATGCCCAATTATCGAGACATTGCGATTTGTGGATTTCGTGACTGAATCCTTCGCAAGTGTCGCGTTCTCTAAATTTTGTCCAAATCGGATGCTGTGTGTTGAGTAACGCAACCAAACGCCGCCGCCGTTTATCTACCACCATCGCAATTAGCAAATAATAAATAATTAAAAAATCCAACGCCACGTAAGTTTATGGCGGTGATTATTTTTTTAGCTTATAAGAATTATTATTTTTAATGTTTAGTCAATTAAGTATTGGGAAAGGCATATTAATAAAATCATTAGCAAATCGATGAAAATGACAGTGAAGAATTCTACTAAAATCCACATAATTTATGGTAGAAATTAGAAACATATTTGACACATTATATGTTTTGTAAAGTACTATACCTACGTCGAAAGAATAAAACGGAATCCTTACAAAATTACTTTATTGCCCATCTGTCTGTCTGTCTGACTGTTTTTTTTAAGTTTGCGTGTAGGTATCTAGTTGAAATTAATATGAAAATATCCAACTCTTCAGTCTCTTAGACCTAAAAAAAAACAGTCAACGCGATCACAATATACGAGCGTTAATACTTCACTTTGTATTCAGGGTTCCATACCCCAAAAGGAAAATATGTAACCCTTATAGGATAACTTTGTTGTACTTCTGCCCGTCTATCAAGGCCCCTTGTCTCGACATCGCGTTGAGGTGTCAAGCTTAAATTAATATCAAATATTCAGATCTACAGTCACTTGGAGCACACAAAAAATCAAGCTTTCTGTTCAACGCAATCAAAAGATACTAGAATTTATCCATCGTTTTTGCTGCATTTTGTATGAAATTCGCCGCGTAATCAAAAACGACTCTGACTCGAACTCGAAACTAATCTGACTTGACCAGTTTTTCGGAAAGACGACGAAGAATATGAGTGAAAAGCGGGAAACAGATTGTGTAACTCTCTTGTTCTCTCTCTCTTGTTTCTCTCTTGCCATTCTTTTTTTTTCACGCTGTATACCGAATATAGCAGGATAGGCAAAGAGAGTTTACCTTGCCATATGTGGATACATGGTGCAACTAAAAAAATAGTTATAATATAGAGAACAAAATGAAGAAAAAAGTACCGTATCGTTAGATATTTATTCTACAAATTAAGAAATGCTGCGCATTCCCTTAATTAATCGTCCTTGAAACTTTACAAAGTTTAATAGAAAAACACTTCTCACTAAGATCTTTGAAATTCGAACCCACGTCGCACAAAAGTGCGACTGTGTTCCACTCAGGGTAATTAAATATTTAACATTTTAATTTCTTCACTCTGGCGACGAAGCAAAGAAGCGTTTAGTTCCGCGCACCCACCCACCCAACACGCAATGCCTCCAAAATCGACGGAAACTAAGAAACGGAAATGTGATAATGGGAACTGAGTGTCTTAACACTAGGTTCCCAGGTTCCATTTGATATATGCAAGATATAGTTTGAGGCTAAAAAAAATGTACTTTACAGTCTACAACCAATTAATCCAGTCGTTGATTAATTATACGCTAGTAATCTTGAACTAAGAGAGACTATTAGCTTTATCAATGATATATAATGACCTAAATGCTATATTGACCTTAATATTAAGAATAAGCATTTTACTATTCACTAATGATTCATCCCGACTTCGTCTGAATTTTTTAAATTCGCTCTTCCAAGCAGTTAATAACTAAATACTAAGCTATAAGGCCATAAAGTTGTGTAAGTATTAAATATCCCCGAACATGGGTTTAAGTATAGGGGGCCCGGTGGTCAGTTTACTCACAAAAATTCACCCTGAAAATTTTAAAACGATACCTTTACACGAACACATTTGTTGAAAGTTGCTCAAAATGTCCAGCCCACTTGGAAAATATGTCCAGATACATGATGTTGGCAAAAATATAAATCATTAATTAACTTAAAAAGACAAGAAAACAATAAATCTTTAATTAACTTTTAAATTTTAAGTAATACTAATAGGTAAAATAAGGACGGATTCCTCAAAAGAAATCCTATTATCATTTAAAAAAGAAATCCTATCCCTATCACCTTGTTGTCTATCTGTCTGTCTGTTTGTCTATCTATTATATGTCTATGTTTAAAACAATAATAAAATGTACATAAGAGGCCGCCGTGGCGCAGCGGCACCACGTCTGACTGTGAACATTGTGGGTGGGTTTCCCACTGGGGTAATGATTGAGAATTATTTTCGTTTCCTTGCTCTGGAAACAAGACAAAGCGCGGGGTTGAGTACCGCCAAGCAACACGCAATGTCTCAAAAATTGGGTGATGCATGGGGAACTTACCTAGCTGTTACGATATACATCGTGAATATATTTATTTATTTGTATTTCATTTATGTATAATAATAGTACACATAGAAACAAGGTCTTAACAAAAATCTAGACATTAGAAAATGTCGTTCCAGTTAAAAGGCATCTAGTATACAAGTTTGCGCAATTGAAATACAAGCAAAGGTTAGTTATGGATACTGCGTGGCTCAGCGAACTTGGTTAAGTGAACACGATGGTAGCGCCTTCAAAACTATATGAAATTAAAGAGTTTTTTTAGTTGAACACACTAATCGGAGTAACTGCGGACTCAAATTGAAGAACTAATTTGAATAGCCCATTTATCGAGGGCATTTATATTACATGACAATAATAATATAGATGTTTAACCCATTGTGCCCAGTTATTTCAGTTTTCAATAGTCAGTTATTTCATATAATATTTGAATATTTTTTTGTATAAGTACTTTGTATAAATTTATTGGAATATTTTTTAAGGTTCCGGAAGGAATCCATAAAATGGAACCATTATAGAATCACTTTGTTGTCCGTCTGTCCGTCTGAGCATATATCTCGAGATTAAGTGGATATATTAATCTGAAATTAATATTAAATGGTCTGATCCATGGTGCTCTAAAGCACAGAAATAATCAAGCTTCTAAGTCAACGCAGTCAATCGTAGTATTGTGTATCGTGTATGTGCATCTTTTTGTTGGTTTTGCTTTTTTGAGCGTGTTTGTGCAATTACTGCATTTTGTAAAAAAACAAATGAAAAATCTAAAAAGTGATAATTTCGTGTCTCAATTGTTTTAAATGCTTATGCTTATATAAAATAAATTATTTCATCATAAGGCATTATGGGTTGAGTGGCGGAACTCAACGCCTCGCTTTGACTCGCCACCAGACCGAAGAAAATTGAAATATTAAATATTTCATTTCCTCGAGTAAGAATCGAACCCACAACCTGTCGTGTTTACAGCTCTTACTTTGTGCCCCTTTTATTTTATAATATTTATAAATATACCCCAAATTAGTATTTGGACCCATTCATTATTCACTATGTCTATGTTTATATTCACACATTTTTTCCTAAGTAATAAAAATAGCTATTATAGGTTCATGTGTTGATATGAAAAAGTGAAAAATTATGTTTATTATACCTATAAATTATACGTATAAATTATATTATATTATTTAAATATTTAATAAAAAAATTATTAACTTATTTCTTTTTAGAAATATTCTTTAATTATTCTTTTTATACATTGTACGTTATACATGTAACTAAATTGAATATTTTTAGTTAAATAACTACTTTTTATATATACTAACTATATATTTAAACAATACATATTAAATAACTATATATTCAAAGAAAAAAACCCTGTAAGTCGGTCAAAAATAAATTACTTTAAACATTAACTTTATTTTATTTGTCAAAATTATACTTTAGTTAAAATAAAAGTGGTGGTTCTTATATGCTTCTTACAAGTTATTTTTTGTTTATATAAATTAAATAATAAATAATAATAAGTTCTTCTCTCTGGTTATCTCCTAATTTGCATATATAAAACTCTACCGTTACCCACTTAAACCCAGTTTCAACCGCGAGCGGAGCGGGCTCATTAAGGACTACGTTGAACTCGTAAGAGTAAACTGCATACAGTAGAAACTCGATTAACTGGACTAATTGTTGTTGGTAGGCATTCGGATAATCGAAAATCCGGATAATCCAAAGTATGGAAAATCGGGTAGTCGGGTATTTAGAATATGTAAGTATGCACATACGTTGTGATATAAATTTAATTAAAACAACTAATACATAAAGTGAAAATCAATGTTTATTAAGATATCTTAAGATGTACGACAGAAAGACTTGAAATGATGAGTTCCTAGTTCACACGATTTAGGGAGCGAAGCGAAGTAATTAAGAAATATAAATATAAATATAGTTTTTGTTGGCCAGTCGTGAAGTATTTTCGATCCCCGCTCGAGGAAATGAAATATTTATTTAAATTTATATTTACATTTAATCGCTCTGGTGTCGAGGCAAAGCACGAGGTTGTGTTCCGCCATTCAACACGCAATGCCTTCAGAATTCGGCGGAAAGTGCGTAACGGAGTGTTTTAGCACTATGTGCCGTCTGCCTACCCTGCTGTATGCGGGATACAGCGTGAATTTAATTTATTTGAATTTTTTCTTTGTTGGTGGAAATATACGTTCTGCTTAAGCATTATCCGGCCTTTACACACCACCACTTAACAAATAATAAAATTTTATTGTATTATAATTTTATTTGTGCTGCGTGCACAAGCGTGCGACTGTAAACGCGACGGTTGTGAGTTCCACTTGGGGAATGAAATGGTTAATATTTTCATCTCATCGCTCTGGTAACGAGACATCTTTGTCGCGGTGTTGAGTTTCGCCGTTCAACATGCAACGCCTCCAGAATTCGAAAGAAAGTGGGGGACTGAAGTGTCCTAATGTGTACGAAGTGTCTTAACACTAGGTTCCCAAGTTTCTTCTGCGTACCCTGCTAGACATAGCACGGCGTCCAGTTTCACCTCTCGACAAGCAAATTGCCCAAAAATTTGGGCACGGAATGTTTGAAAATAGCATTAAGCAATTTTTTTCAATTCAAGTTTCCAAGAAAATCTCTCTCAATCGATTACTTGAAGATGATATGAAAATCACGAGTTGAATTAAAGACGTCAAGTCGTAAAAATACGATAAACTTGAACTTATAAAATAGTGACGTTGTATTTTGTTATGTAATACACATAGGGCACAAATAAATATTTATTAATAAATATAATATTTATTTATTTAGCTTCACGCTGTATCCCGCACATAATAGGGTAGGGAGGAGAAACCTGAGAACCTAGCGTTAAGACACTCCGTTTCCCACTTTCCGCCGAATTCTTGAGGGATGCGTGTTGAGTGGCGGAACCCAACGCCCTGTTTTGGCTTGTTGCCAAGTTACCCAAATGGAAATCGAACTCACAACCGTCGCGCTTACAGCCGCGTACACGCTTGTGCCCATGCGCTACGACGGCCTCAAAAGTACATGGACATTAAAAAGCATACCCAATATAAAATTTCATGCTTTCTGTTTAAAACTCACCTGAAGTCAATCTTGGATATAGAAATTTTATTATGCTTATCATAACAATACACTGTCAACATCGAACTATATCATATTTTAAGGATTCCGTACTTTTTAAGGAAAAAAGGAACCCTTATAAAATCACTCTGTTGTCCGTCTGTTTGTTTGTCTATCAAGAAACTTTATCTCAGGAACGCTTGAAGATATCGAGTTGAAATTAAACCATATATTGAGGCCCTATGATTTTCTGATAAAAAACAAAAAAATAAAAAATAAATCAGCTTCACGCTGTATCCCGCACACAGCAGGGTAGGCAGAAGGAACCTAGTGTTAAGACACTCCGTTCCCCACTTTCTGCCGATTTCTGGAGGCATTGCGTGTTGAGTGGCAGAACTCAACGCCGCGCTTAACCTCGACACCAGAGCGAAGAAATGGAAATATAAATTTAAGTAAATATTTCATCTCCTCGAGTGGGGATCGAACCCACAACCAGTCGGTTTTACAGTCACACCTCGTGCCACTGCGCCACCACTGGCCTCAATAAAAACATATTTCTATATTTCTTTATTTTAATCAGAAAATTAAACATTTGTGGTTAAACCCTAAAAAATAATAGCCTTTAATAGCAAAAAACACGTACATATTTCGACACTATAAAGGGAATCAAAATTAATAGGGTACTTCGGTACGTAATAGGGTACTCTCCGGTTGACCTATAATTATAAAATTTGTCAGCTAGCGTCTACAGATAGTACTAGTTCAGAAAAATATCTGAAAACTATACATTTGTGGTTAGGTCCAAAACAAATAATAGCCTAAATGTTGCCCAAATTTAGTATTAAAGCCGCTAGTTCAAGTGAGGTATCAGATGAGTCGAGATCTCCAAATTTGTTACGGCACCCTCGGTGGGCGAGCCTTTATATTCGTACGACAGGAGCCTAATTTATATTACAAAATTTCAACCAAATCTTCATATATAATGACATTTTCACTAATAGGTTAATATTTAAAATACATGCATGTCATTGTAGACTACAAAAGATAACATCAAAGACATATTACGAAATATCATCTAAAACATATTTTGGCGTACTTTCTTGCCTATAATCAGCTTCACGCTGTATCCCTCACACAGCAAGGTAGGCAGAGGGAACCTAGTGTTAAAACAATCCATTTCTAAACGCTTACCATCCTTAACTAAAAAATATCCATAATCATGAATTCTAGCAGGCAAAACCGCGAGCGACATAATAGTATGTCCAATAAAAGCTTCTAAACAAATTACACACTTAACCTCGTGCAGAGATTGAACTTGTGACATTTAAGAAGATTAACTTAACTTAACTTAGCTTCACGCTTTATCCCTTGCGGGGTAGTCAGAGAGAACGGAGCGCCAAACGCTACGGTCTCTACATACCTCTTTCGCCTCGTCCACTGTCATCAACCTCTTCATACATGCCCTTCGGGGGGTCCTCATGCTTTTTACGTGACCTTCCTCCAGTATCTTTGATACTGTGTTTTCGAAGGTCAACCGAGGTCTCCCCCTACCTCTCTTACCGCTCACTTTTCCATCATAAATCTTTTTTGCCATTCTTTCATCACTCATTCGTTCGACGTGCCCAAACCAGCTGAGCACGTTCTTCTTCATTCTCACCGTGACATTCTCGCTAGTACCTGCCATTCTGTGTACCTCTTCATTGCGGATTCGATCAGCTAAGCTGACTCCGCATATCCTACGAAGAGATCGCATCTCCACAGCATTCATCTTTCTTTCATTCTTCTTCTGTAATACCCACGTTTCGCTGCCGTATAACAGAGTCGGTACCAAAACTGCATTGTGTACGGCCAAACGCGCAGCTGTGCTGACGTTTCGCCGTCTCATCAATGCAGCTAAGGCTCCGTTAACCTTGTTACCGGCAGCAATACGCCTTTCCACATCCATCTCGTATCTTCCATCTCTACTGAACATACTTCCCAAGTATACCACTTCATTCACTTGTTCTAATATCATACTATTTACACTGATCTTGCATTCCGTCCTTTCTTCATCTCTTTCAAAAATCAGAACCTTTGTCTTATTCACATTGAGGCTTAGACCATTATATTCACACCCTTCTTTCAGAGTGGTGACCAATGCCTGCAACTCGCATTCTGATGATGCAATAAGCACTGCATCATCTGCGTACAGCAGGCAATTCACATTCAGGTCACCTACTTTCACTCCCATATCACTTTGTTTCACTCCTTGGAGACAGCTATCCAAATACAAATTAAACAACCAAGCTGACATGGCGCAACCTTGTTTAACACCCGATCGGATGTCAAACCAGGGCGACATGCCAGCTCCTACTCGCACGCAGGCTGAGTGATCTCTGTAAAGAGACTTTACAGCCTGCAGTAAGGGTCCGCTCACATTGTACCGGGGTAGTATCTCCCATAATTTCGCTCTAACAACTCTGTCAAACGCCTTTTCCAAGTCCACAAAAGCACAGAAAACTTTTTGGTTAACGGCCAAAAATTTTTCCGTGATCATGCGGAGGGAAAAGATCTGATCCATACACCCTCTTCCAGGTCTAAAGCCCCCTTGGGCCTCCCACAACAACCTTTCAGATCTCTCCTGCATTCTTCTCGCTAAAACTTTAGCATAAACTTTACTACCTAAGCTAATCAAACTGATAGCCCTATGGCTTGCGCAGTCTATCTGTGAACCTTTGCCTTTATACAAAGGCACGATGACCGCACCTCGCCAATCGTCTGGGACCTCCCCTGATTTCCAGCACAAATTGCACAAAAACCAGAACAAGTCCAAGACGCGTGGCCCACCATATTTGATCATCTCGGCAGTAACTCCATCTGCTCCCGCTGACTTACCACATTTCAGACTTCGTATTGCACTCTCAACTTCTTTTATGCTGATTTCGCCATCAGCTACATCAAGACTCAGCGTTTCGCTGCTACTTGAGACTGAGGCGTCATCACATTCATACATCTCCTTGTAAAATTCCGCCCATCGCTGCAAAACGTGTGGTTGTTCTGTTAGAATTTCACCGTCCTTCGAAAGCACCCCTTTCATTCTACAGGCTAACGAGCAACCTCGAGAAACACTAACTTCTCTCCAGAAAAGCTTCGTATTTTCCTTGAAGTTGTTCGTTAACCTTTCATCTCTTTCATTCTCTGCCTTTTCACGCTTCATCTTGATCAGTACTTTCGTCTGGTGCTTTTGCAGCTTATACTCTTTCTTTTTTATCTCTCTCATACTTTTATCTTTACCAGAGGCTTTATAGTCCTGCCATGCCTTCTTCTTTCTTTCTACTGCATCTTGCACTTCATCATCCCACCATTCATCACGCTTTTTGCTAAAGCCCCTTTTACCTTTACCACATACCTCTATCGCTGCTTCCTTCATACAATCCCTAAGGTTCTGCCAGCATACTTCAATATTTCCATTTCCAGATTCACTGCTGTCTAGCTTTTTGGAAACTCTTTCTTGATATTCCTTTCTAGTCGGTGGATCTTGAAGCTTCCAGCTTCTTATGCGGTAATTCGACTCCAAGTCTGGACACCTCGTGTAGCTGCGCCAACCCGCGAACAGACCCCTTATTCTAGCAACGACTAGATAGTGGTCTGTTCCCAGATCAGAACCCCTAAACACTCGTGCGTCCATGACTTGGCTTCGAATACGCTGATCCACTAGGAATAAATCAATCATACTTTTCCCTTCCGTTCGCTCCCATGTATACATGTGAATTTGTTTGTGGTCAAACATAGTGTTTGCCACAAACAAATTCCTTTCCTTGCAAATTTCCAATATAAGCTTTCCAGCCTCATTTATTCTCTTGTCACCATACTGACCTAACACTCCCTCGTAACCGCTTCGCGCAGTTCCGACCCATCCGTTCAAATCGCCACATATTATTAATTTTTCATTCCCTCTAACGCTACCTAGAACATCCTTGACACTCTCCCAAAACTCCTCGAGTTCGCTTAATAGAGCTGAGGATACTGGCGCATACGCCACTAACAAGAATACTCTTGTTAACCCCAGCTTGAAGCGAACCCAAAGCAGTCTCGGGTTGATCGCCTTGTACTCAACCGCTGCACTAACCAATCGAGAGGACAATAACACACCTACACCTTGACAGCCCCGCTCGCTCTCTGGTACGCCGGCCCCGAAAACGACCCGACTGCCCGGCAAATCGGTCGTGTCATTGCCCTTTCGCTTGGTCTCTGTCACACAAACGACATCCAAATCTCTATCATCCATCACATCTAATAATTCATTCATCTTTTCTTCCATCCCTCCTCTTACATTCCACGTAGCTATTTGTAGCTCCGTCCTCCACCTCCCGCCGTTCCGGACATGGCGTGTTGGGTGGCGGTCCCCAACGCCGCATTCGTCGCCACTTGACACACCAGCGGGGACGCACTGGTGCGCGTCGCCTTGGGGGGACGCCCTATCAGTGCGCTCTCTCGAGGTGCACGTGGCGGATGGAACGTTGCAGCCCTCGTAAGGGCTGGCAGGGGTCGCTGCGAGCAAGCCTTCCATCTTGGACCCCCAAAGAAGATTATCAATTAATAAATAAGTATTGAAATAAATGATTAAATAAATCATATCATATTCATTATAATTGTGATAAGAAATGTCTAAAACAAAGGGATATTATAGAACTAATATTGTTATTGTAAATTATTAATTACGAAAGTCTCGTGACGACTTCGCACGTGTAGGTGGATTGTCTAAGTTTCACTTGTTTCACGGTAAAAAAAGCAACACGCTTTTTCCGCATTGTATGATGGGCTTAACTAACCCCTTTCTCTGCTCTCCGCGCTTAATTTGTTCGCACGTATAGGTATTTAAAACTCTCCCGATACTGAGTGACAGACAGACAACGCAGACGTAACTACTCGACTTAGAAAGTTGAAATTTGGAAGCGATTTTCATCTTAAATTCACGTAAACAAAGTTGCCGATGAGAGAGTTACATTTATTTTTCTATTTTATACTAAATGTCTGAAAACCACAACACTATCGAATTTAAATTACATATTTAATGTAATAATTGTTTAATTAGAAAATAATAAGGAAGGATATCCTGGCGCAGGGGCACAAGCGTATTTTTGTAAACGCAGCGGTTGTGGGTTTAATGCCCACTCGGGGGAATGAACGAGTGTATAAAGTAGACGGGCTTATCTTTATTATTAATACAAAACACTTTATTATTAACAATTCAGTTATTATTTTTTCGTGATGTAACGTACAATACGATAATTTTTTCGCTTCAGATTATTTTCTTATACAGAGTGGAAGCGTCTGCGCTCCTTTTACTGGAACAGCATATAGGCATATTTCAAACCCATACATACTTAAAGAAAAAAATCAAGACACCTTCACCATCAGTTTAAAAGTAGGATTTTTTTTTTCATTTCACAATTTTTATCCATACTGTACTTCGTGTGACGCAGTTACGAATAAATACCAATAACGAAAACACCTACTACTACAAAAATATTACTAAGCGTTGCCGATCTGCCGCTTTTCATACATACATACATACATACTAGAACTCTAGGGGGATATCTCGTTCTATTTTACGTAATTCAACATCGCCGCCATTACCTACGACCCGATTTCGTGAATGAGGCGTGCGGCGTTATCGCTTTGATAGGTTTGTGTCTGTGTGCGTCATTCTTGATAAATGGCGTTATGTTTTACAACGATATTTTTATTAATTATTTTGTTTGAAAAAATCACTCTTCTCTTTATTTTAATTTTATTAGGTGTTTATAGAAAGTGGTGCTGACAAAAACACTCTGTATATAGATATCTATACAATTATATACATAAACTGATAACTTTAATTATATGAAAGACATAACAGGAAGAGTTAAATGGTCATGGACAGCTTAATATAACAAATCATTGTTATTTGTAATAATAAATTACTATTAAAAATATTGCAATATCAATGTGTATTTATCTGAACATTTTGTACCTATGTACGAGTATATCATAAAGACGTGCCTTTCTTTAGTATATTTTAGGTATATACCTTATCTATATTAATATTAAAAAAGGAGTTTTTTATAATCACATATCTTGGGAACTATTGGTTCGTATTGAAAAGTTTTTTTGAGCTCCATAATCATTTTATTTAGGAATGCTATAGACTTATTACTTACATCACTTTCATCGTTTCGATGTTACTCACTGTACCTGCGGTCAGAGTTATATCAGGGATATGTGTCATATTTTTTTTATCCATTTGACCACACTTGAGAAGCCATATGTAAAAGTTAGTTAATTATGACTATAGCAATTACTATATTTTTTTAGCTTCACGCTGTGCGGCTGTATCCCACACACAGCAGAGTAGGCAGAGGGATTCTAGTATTAAGACACTCCGTTCCCCACTTTCAGCCAAATTCTGGAGGCATTGCGAGTTGAGTGGTAGAACTCAACGCCGCGCTTTGTCTCGACACCAGAGCGAAGAAATGGAAATATAAATTTAAATAAATCATAAGATTGTATGTTGGTTGGTATGTATGTTGTCATATGCCATAAGGTTGAGTCAAAGCAAGCCATGTAAGAGTTCAGGAAACTCATTTTGGGCAACCTTTTCTTAAAACAACATAATTCCTTGTTGCCTAGCAACGGTTGCTTAGCGACGGTTGTAATTAACATGACAGAATTAATTGTATGTCAAATTGAGAGCAAGACCCTCAATTATCTCTGTATGAAATTTTATCACAATCGCATCTGCGGTTTGGCCATGATTGCGACACAGACAGACAGACAGACAGAGTTACTTTCGAATTTATAACATAGGTATGGATGTATCTACTAGTAAAAAAAATAAATGTTTTATTTAAAATATAATATAATGTTAAACCTTGACTTGTGCGATGTTCTAACAAAATATTAAGATATGCTTTGTTATTTTAATATTATTCTAGGTAATTATAATTTTTAACGTAATTCACAAAATTCAAATGTTTTTTTTATTATTTTATTAATATTAAACATATAACTGAATGTGGATGTTAATAATAAAAATAAATTGTCATAATTAAGGCACACGTCACAAAGTAAGCGGCAAGATTAATAAATATATTCTTGTCAAATAACGTCGAAATTTTTAATGAATTGTTACAACTTTTTGAAGTTCTTCTTATGGGAGGAATCCGCTTCGTTTCGTAATGCGTAACGGCGCCAGTCTATCTGGTTTCCCTTTTCCCTCAACCACCGCTCTAGCCGTATTTTAGACAGAATTGTAACTAAGAATAAAGTATATTTAATAATCAATTAAAGATTTAATTAATAAATAATCCTTACTTACATTATCATTTTAATTAAA
>JAJHJA010001378.1:0-27886 GCA_021202915.1 Heliconius himera | reverse complement strand
TATACGATTTTTAGAACATCAACACGAAAATTATTGCAGCCGATGTACTCATAAATGGTAAACCCGTGGATCCTAAAGATTCTACTTTATTTCTCAGTATCACTATTGTTTCCAAATTACAGTGGGGACCTCATATTGATGGATTGGTGAATAGACTTAGCTCAGCAGCTTTCGCGGCCGAAGAAAGTAGTTTATTATTATTGTTTACTTTAGCTAGTTCCATAGTATTATGTCCTATGGGATTTTACTTTGAGAGAATACAGTCGGTATTCAATCAATATTTGTCTGTAGAAGCGACCTATTCGTGCGATCTATAACTTAGGCCCTAAGGCCTCCTTAAGGCAAAAGTTTGAAGAAATTAATATATTGATAACTATCAATATATTAATTTCTTTTGGAAAATGTATTAAGATGCAACTGCATCTTAATATATTTTCCAAAATATTACGTATGTTAAGAAAAATATTAATGATTTTACGGAAATTGATGTACATAATATTATTAGTAGAAATAGGCTTAAACTTAACTCTCCTGTAATCCTTCTATGGGACAATGTGTGCGCTTTTACAATAGAATCCCAGTCTTAGGTTTGTGTGGTAAAGGTTATTTATTACCAAATAAATGAATTTATAAATGATAACACGCCTTGGGAATGAAATACCCGCTCCAGTCTGTTTAAATGGTATCATTTTTACAAATAATAATTTCTTTTTTTTTATTTTTGCGCCGATTCTTCTTAAGTCTGAGACATTAACTTCAGTAAACGGGTGGTAAATTATTTGACATTCAAAAAATAAAGCATGGAGCTATTTATTTTGAATAACAATAATTTGACTTTAACTTTGACAAATTTGACTGCTCACGCTAGTCCTACGTTCATTTTTATTTTCAAACATGACTTTAAAGATGTTAGCTATAGAAAAGAAGCTATTGCCGCGTGATCCCGGCTTAGAATAGGATCACCCTGGTACTGGTGGTGTCGTAAGAGGCGACTAAAGTACGTGTGGTAGAGTCACGTCGCCAGCAATGGCAACATGCATGGGCAGACTCGACCGGATCAATACCACCCCCGGCATTTAAAACCGGCGTTAAGTAGTGGCTTTATGCCACTGCGTTTCGCATCAGGTAATGCCGGGCTCCGGAGCCCAACCCCCACCCCTCCCTGGAATATGATAGCGGCACTCAAAGACAAACTACCCCAGGAGGGTACCAGCTCCTCCGGTGCTGGAGAATCCCTCCCTGAGTGTCAAAACTCAGGCCGCCCTTCGAATTCTGGGGAGGGCACAGTACCGCGCAATAGACAGGGCAAACGAGACGTACGCTCCACGGCAACCCCCTCCACGCTTAACGTGGACTTTTGCAATATCAGGGGTCTACATTCCAACCTGAATGCCGTCCACCACCATCTCGAGACGGCACGGCCGGCCTTGTTATTCCTGACGGAGACTCAAATTGCCCGACCGAGCGACACAGCCTATCTCCAATACCCCGGCTACAAATTAGAACATAATTTTATGCCTCATGCCGGGGTCGCTGTGTTCGTAAGGGAGGACCTAAGTTTCCGTCGTCTTGCCCATTTTGAAGGTCGGGACCTGTCTACCATCTGGCTCCGTGTTGACTCGGACGATCGTGCCCGAGTCTACGCATGCCTTTACAGGTCCCACAGTGGTAATGCAGAAACGGATCGGCTCATGGAGCACATTCAATCGGCTATCGACGATATGCTCTCACAGATCCCCTCCGCTGAGGTCGTGATACTTGGCGATTTTAACGCGCACAATGCCAGTTGGCTTGGTTCACGCACCACCGACCACGCGGGGAGGGTTGCATTTGACCTTGCTATGGCGAACGGATTGTCCCAATTGGTTGAGTCGCCTACGCGACTCCCGGACGTGGACAACCACAATGCCTCTTTATTGGACCTTCTGCTGACTTCACATCCGGAACAGTACCAGGTTGTCGTCGATGCCCCTTTGGGGTCTTCTGACCACTGCCTGGTACGGAGTGTCGTGCCCATTAAGCGCGGCAGCTGCAGATCACCCGCAACTCGTCGCGTCTGGCACTACAAGTCAGCAGATTGGGATGGGATGCGTACATTTTACTCATCTTATCCTTGGGGGCCGGTTTGCTTCTCTTCTGATGATCCTAGTACCTGTGCCGCTGCTGTTGCCGACGTGGTTCTGCAGGGCATGGAACTTTATATTCCTAGCACTGTAGTGCCAATCGGTGGCAAGTCACAGCCTTGGTTTGATACGTCTTGCAAGCTTGCTGCCTCTAGCAAACGCGAGGCATATCAAATCTGGGCTGAGGCACTGGTTACTAAGGATCCGGAGGTGAAAACCTCAAAAAGGAAGTATAACCGAGCCTCTAGGTTCTTTAAGCGGCAAATTGCCAGAGCAAGGTCCGAGCATATCGCCAAAATTGGCGAGAAGCTTGAGAGCTACCCGTCCGGAACTCATCAGTTCTGGGCGCTCTCAAAGGCGGCACTTGGCAACTTTAGCCAGCCTTCGCTTCCGCCATTACGCACGGGAAATGACATCTTGGTCCACACGGCAAAAGAGAAAGCCGATCTCCTGGGCGCTCTCTTTGCCTCAAACTCGACTTTGGATGACCAAGGAACAACGCCGCCGACCATCCCGCGGTGCCAGAGCTCAATGCCTGAGGTTAAGTTTAACCAAACAGCTGTTAGGCGAGCTCTGTCCTCTTTGGACATCCACAAGTCGAGCGGGCCAGATGGCATCTCTCCCTTAGTGCTCCGTTCCTGTGCTCCTGAGCTGACACCGGTGCTAACGCGTTTGTTTCGGCACTCTTACTCAGTCGGCGTTGTCCCAGACTCATGGAAGAGCGCTCTTATCCACCCGATCTCAAAGAAAGGCGATGATTCCGATCCATCTAACTACAGGCCTATTGCTATCACCTCCCTGCTCTCAAAAGTCATGGAGAGCATTATCAATAGCCAGCTCTTGGTTTATCTAGAGGATCACCGATTGATTAATGACCGACAATATGGCTTCCGCCATGGTCGCTCAACCGGTGATCTTCTGGTTTACCTTACCCATCGCTGGGCTGCGGCTATTGAAAGCAAGGGAGAGGGCCTGGCAGTTAGTTTGGACATGGCGAAGGCCTTTGATCGAGTGTGGCATGAGGCGCTCCTGGCTAAACTTCCATCCTATGGGCTTCCCGAGAATTTATGCAAGTGGATCGCCAGCTTTCTCACTGGGCGCAGCATCAAGGTCGCTGTCGACGGTTTTTGCTCTAAACATATGCCCGTGAACGCTGGCGTTCCCCAAGGCTGCGTGCTGTCCCCTACGCTGTTTCTTCTGCATATCAATGACATGTTAGAAGATTCTAGCATTCATTGCTATGCAGATGATAGCACGGTAGACGCTGTTTACTCCGGCCGAGCAAGTCTTTCTCGGGAAAACGCCGAACAGTGCCGAAATAAACTTGTGTCTTCCGTTGAGGCATCCCTCAACAATGTCTCCTCATGGGGTGAAAAGAACCTAGTTCAATTTAACCCCCTGAAGACACAAGTTTGCGCGTTAACCACAAAAAAAATCCCATTCATCGTATCACCAGTCTTTCAGAACATTCCCCTTACAGCCGCGCCCAGTATCAGTATATTGGGCCTCAATGTTTCGAGTGACTGCCAGTATCGCGATCATTTGGAAAGCAAGGCCAAGTTGGCCTCGAAGAAACTGGGGGTCATCACCAGAGCGAGACGGTACTTCACGCCAAAACACCGTTTGGCCCTATATAGGGCCCAGGTTCGGCCTCATATGGAGTACTGTTCTCATCTCTGGGCTGGTGCACCCCAGTATCAGCTTGAGCCATTTGATCGCATACAACGCAGAGCCATTCGAATCATTGGGGACCCAATAATCTGTGAAAGGCTTGATACTTTGGCTTTGCGTATTGACGTTTCCTCGCTGTGCGTTCTCTATCGCATTTATCATGGGGAGTGTTCTGAAGAACTGTTTGACCTGTTACCTGCCGCCGAATTTTCTAACCGCACAGTACGACATAAGCTAAAATATCATCCACACCACCTGGATACGTGGCAATCCACTACTGTGCGGTTTCGTAGGAACTTCCTTCCACGCACCACCGAACTGTGGAATGACCTACCCGCGGCAGTGTTTCCAGGTCGATATGACATGGGTACCTTCAAAAAGCGCGTCTATCTCCACCTTAAAGGCCGGCAACGCACCTGTAGCTCCTCTGGTGTTGCAAGGGGCCGTGGGCGGCGGTAATCACTTACCATCAGGTGACCCGAACGCTCGTTTGCCTTGTCCTTTTCCATAAAAAAAAAAAAAAAGAAGCTATTAAATTAAAATAAAATAAAAAAAAATAATAACACTTTAAAAATGTTAAAATGACAATCCATTACTCGAATTTTTAAGTACCTATGAGTTTTATTTTTTCGCTTCGTTTTACTTTGGACCGATCAGTTTTATAAAAACAAATACATTCTGTTACTCATATAAATAAATTACAACAAAAAAAATTCTCTCATCAAATAATAATTAATTTTCCACACCTAAGCTTCGAAACAAAGCGTTAAATATAAACAATGGCTCGGGCGCGACGATTCTGTGTTGGTATTCATTCTATTAATGCCACAACTTTCTGTCGTTTCAATAAAATATTCGACTTATAAAGTTTTGTGTGAGATTTCTTGGTATATTTTTTAGTTTATTCCCTGTATAGCAGGCAGAATAAGACAGAGAGAATCTAATGCCAGGACACTCCTTTCTCCGTTTTTTTTAATTTCACGCTATATCCTGTACATAGAAGTTTAGGAAGAGGGAACGTGGGAACTAAATGTTAAGACACTCCGTTCCCATTTTTTAAAGAAAATGGAGTACACTTCTGTTACCTACACTTACACTTCTGTTACCCACTTTCCGCTGAATTCTCGAGGCATTGCTTGTTGAGTGGCAGAACCATTAAATACGGTACAAACACTGAACCATTTTTTTTTGACGCTGGTAAATGCAGTTTATCATTACTGCTAAAATCTAGCAAAATCTGCCTAAGTAGTCTCCCACTACCGTGCCTCGATGGAAGGTCCACCTATTGCAGGCCACCATCGTCTTTAGGATATTTCAGGGTATGTAACCCGCAGCCTTTATGGGAAGCCCCTCTATTGTAAGGGGAGTTGAAGCGGCCGTCTTCAATACCATAAAAGAATCGCAGAAGTAGACCATGGCAGACCAATACCTCTCACTATCTTTTTTTTTTAGAAGTCCATATCAACCTGTGGGACTGTAGGGACCAAGCAGAGCATTCAACTAGAGTGTGATGCGCTGAATCCATTGGCGCATTGCACTCCCGTCGTACAATCTGGTGTAGTTATTTACCAAAGCAATCATGCCCTGTTAGTACCTGCACCAATCTGAACGTCAGAATCCTAAATTTTCTTTGTATCCAGTGTTAAAAGTAGGGGCGAACAGCTTCCACCATCGCTAGATCTGTCGCTGACGACTCTAGGTCTAACTCCCATCGTCGGATCAGGGCTTCGTCGGCTCTTTTCTTGATCCGCACGATATTCTCTATCGATGGTCGTTCACCTCGCGACCTCTCAATAGTATACGTGAACTCTAGCCACTTCCGCCATTCTCGTGACTTCCGCCTGTAACTCCCAAGTAGGATCATCCGCTAGGAAAACCCTGACCCACTGCGCCAACATACCGTCTATAAATATTTATTGTAAACTCTTTTTATTGTAAATTTTAGTTGCTGAACCACTATAACTTTTTTACATTTTAAAGGTGCTATTCCACACTTACGAATAAAAATACTTTTTTTGGAAAACATAAAATAATATTATAGACAAATAAGCAAAATATTATAACATAATAAAAATTACAATTACGTTGCTCTCAAAAACGGAGTTAGTAGGATTCTGTGTTCATCCGAAACTGGGTTAATGAGATTACGCACGATATTAGCGTTTTTGGCGATTTATTGCTTACTTTTGCCGTGTATTGTAAAAGGGGCAGCGTCGTGCTTGAATAATTGGTTACTGAGAAAATATTCTCATATAATTATCTATTTTATTATTTGTTTTTAGCTTCACTCTGTATCCCGTATAATGCAGGCTAGGATGAGGGAACTTGAGAACCTAGTGCTAAAACACCTTAATTCCCCATATAATTATGTATTCTGGAGCGTGTTGAATAACGGAACTCAACGCAGCGCTTTGCCTCGTTACCAGAAGGTGTGAAAATATTAAATAATTCATTTCCTCGGCATCCGCTTGTGCCCCTGCACCGCGACTAGAGAAATACTAAGTTGCTTCACATGATAAAACTAAACATCAAAATTTTAGTTGAGGCCAGCCATGACAATCTTGCAACTATAAACAGGACAAGTTAAGGGCTCGATTTCCGGTCGAGATGTTCCCTCTGCATATCGTACTATGTGGATGTACCAGGATACCGCGCGAAGCAATTAAGAATTTTGAATTAAATTTTTATTATATTTTTCCTTTTTTTGTGTTAAAGGTTAACAAAATTTAAAACAACAAAACCTATGAAACGAAAATCAATTCGTGTGCTTGTTTTAATCTGCAAACTTAGATTTACTTTATAAATGTTTCATATTTAATATTGAAATTCCGTATCTGTAAATATTTGCTTCGCGAAAGCAATTTATTGATTTTATAACTCAGAGGAAGTAAGTGTATTTAATCGGGAGGCCGGTCGCGGCGCAGGGGCACAAGCGTGCGAGTGTAAACGCGGGAGGTCGTGGGTTCGATCCTAATCGAGAAAGTGAATGGGTTCCCAAGTTCCCTCTGCCTACTCTGATTTTGCGGTATAGAGCGTTAAGGTGAATAGATTATGGATTCCGTTTTCCAAACATAATTATTACAGTTTCACGTTCCTTCACGTAAAACAGTCGGATAGATCATAGTGACAAGAGGCTACGTTCTCTGCTTACAGCCTTAACATGAGACATTGTGTGGAGAGAAGAATTTACCGCCGCGCTTTGCCCCAAAATAAATAATTCAATTTTTAATTTTTTTGCAAATTAAATAAAATTATCACGTTTACAATGGATGCTGTTCCACTGCGCCATGATGACCTCGTTTTGAAAATTTCATATAAAAATATTTATACAAAGGAAGTCTTAACTGATTGTCCTTAGAATAATAAGCCTAGGATTAACTAAATTGCAAACTTAAATTATTTTGAAACTTAAACGAGCCCCAACTATTATTATCACACAAATATTAACACAATTTGGGCTTAACAAAGATATTCGATACCTTTCGGGCTTTCATAATATTAACAATATACATACATATCGTTTTATTATAAAGAAAATTTCTGTAGCTTGTTAAGTGTTTTGTGTGTTGTTTGTGTATAAGTAAAAAAATAAATAAATCAACTTCACGCTGTATTCCGCTCACAGCAGGTTAAGCAGGGGGAACCCTAGTGTTAAGACACTCCTTTCTCCACTATCCGCCCATTTCTGGAGGCATTGCCGAGCTTTCCCTCGATACCAGAGCGAAGACTTAAAGCCACAGTTTGACTTGTTTCTCATTCTGTTGAACGAGGTAATGAGAATAATTAATTCCACGAGTGGCTATTGAACCTACAACCGCGTTGTCAGTCTAACGATGTACCACTGCGCCATGACAGCCTCATTAGTGTTAAAAAATTAGTTAGTGTTAGTGTAAAACTAATGTTATATATGTAGGTATTATTTTTATTTAATATAGAAAAAATCAGTGTATTAATAATCCAAAGCTTAAAAAATATATTCTAATACAAATATACATTTTTAGTTCTTAACTATTGTATTTATTAAAATAATTAATATTTACATGTTCTGGCTAATGCAAAGCGTGGCGTTGAGTTCCACTACTCAACACGCTGTGTCTCAACAATTCAGCGAAAAGTGTGGAACGGAAGTGTCTTAATGGGAACGGAGTGTGTAAATACTAATTTCCCAAAGTTCCCTCTGTTTACTCCGCTATGTGTACTCTCCCTGTTTTAAAAAAACCACCTTAAATTATATTACAACCAAAGGGGGAAAATCCAAAAATGAAAATTTATAGAATGTTATTTAATATAAACATTATTAAATAAAAAAATATCCCCAAAAGCATATCGAACCCACAACCTTTACGTGTACAGTCAAGCACCAAAGATACAACACAAAGTCAAATCCTAACTCATTTGCATCTCATTTACAGGCTATATATCTAAATGAACCTCTAAACGCACTTATTGCTAGTATCACTACGGTAAGGTAAATGAATTTTGGTTCCCTGTTTCCAGTTCCAGCCTGTCTGTATAAATGTTGTAATTACATATTACGAGCTCCACTGTCGTACTTTGTTGCCATGTTGATTAGTTGCACGTTTCTAATGAACTACGTATGTTATTTGAAGTACTGATGGAAATATAAACTTGGAAGTTTATTGAATTTTGAAAAATTGAGCGCGGCGTTGAGTTCTGCCACTCAACACGCAATGCCTCCAGAATTCGGCAGAAAGTGGGGAACGGAGTGTCTTAACACTAGGTTCCCTCTGCCTACCCTGCTGTGTGCGGGATATAGCGTGAAGCTAATAAAAAAAAATAATAAGTTTATTGAAATTGTTGTAAATAGAATTTAATAAGGTGTTGTGGCGTAGTGGCACAATAACGGATTGTAAATAGTTTTTTTTAGGTTCACGCTGTATCCCGCGTGTAGAAGGGAAGGGAAAGAAACCTGGGGGCCCAGTGTTTAGACACTCCATTCCTATTAAGACACCTCCGTTTCCCACTTTACTACGAATTCTGGAGGCATTACCAGAAAGAGAGGCCATTTGAGAGGATTTAAATTTCAATTTATTTAGTGGAGACCAAATTTGTGTATAAATTATATTCACTCAATTCTCCCTACTTTTTTGGCAAAAAAAATTTAAAAAATATATAAAATGAAAAGAAATAGTCCATCTTCACGTAGTTGTTCAAAACATCCTTATAAATTATAATAATAACATTTAACAGACAATTTACCAAAATGTATACATTTATTCATATTTTTGTATCAAAAGAAACCAACCCACAGTTATATCGACAACATTGTTAAGCTTGTATCAAATAATACCGAAATCGATTAAGCAGTTTGACTGTGAAAAGGGAACCCTAGACCTTTTTAAATTAGAATACATTTATATATAAGGGGAATTTTCTAATAAATTACGTAAATGGTAGCATATAACAATCTCGAAAGTATTTTTTCTTAGAGTTACCTTAACAAAAGAGGACGATTTACTGAAATGTGACAGTAAAATCCTTTTGCTGAATAAGAAAATTGCGGTACGGTAAGTTGTGAATTCATCCAAGGATAGTTATAACTAATTTTAGTGAAATATAACTCTCTTAGCACTAGGTTCCCACTACCTACCCTGCTGTGTGCGGGATACAGCGTGAAGCTGATTTGATTTTTTTATTACCTAAAATAATAATTTTATGCCACCACCCACCGCTTTCCACTTTCCTATCAATTTCTGAGATACAGGGTGGTGAATTGCGGAACTCAACGCCGCACTTTGTTAATAGAGTTAGAAAAAGGAAATAGTTCCTATCCTCAAGTGTGTATAGAACCCACATCCCACACCGGGCTATATGTTATAAGATAGTAGCAATGTAGTAAGACAAAAACGATGAATAAGTAGACAATATTAGTTGATATTTTATATGAAAATTGTTAATTCTTCCTTTTTAGGATCGAAAAACACTGTTCAGAGAAGACTTTTCGTGCTCTCTTTCACTCTTTGCTTATTTGAGGAACCGAGAAAATATTGCGGAAAAACCAAGTGAGGATTAAATAACTGAATGACCGGAAAAAAATATTTTTTATCTTCGCACTGTATCCAACATACAGCAGGGTACAGGGTAAGGGAGACAGAGGGAGCCTAGCGTAGCCCAATATGTAGTAAACATTGCATATTTAGTGGCGGAATAAAACGCCGTGCTTTGTCATTAAGGACGGAATAAAATTGACTCATTTTCCTGAGTGAGAATCGAATCCATAACCGAAAAGTGGCGAAGATTCAAAGAATGAAATCTATCAAAATTGGTTAAAAAATATTGTAAAAGGCTTAAAATAGTTATAACTAATTTCAAATAACCTTTAGTAAGCATATAATAAGCAATCTATATTTTTATGTATTTCATAAAAAAATATATAACCACATTGTAGAAGCTCAGTAAGGGTGTTTAGGAAGGAAGCCGGCCGAGTTTCCGATTTAATCCGCATCGGTAAGAGGAAATTAGGTCACTCCGTACTTAATTTTTACTTGTACGATTTCAGTTGAAGGTTGAAATTTCTTTATATAAAAAAAAATATGCTTTATAGTTTTATTAATAAGCAACGACTAATTTATTTGAGGCCAGTCGAGGCGCAGTTTCAAAGCGTTATATTGGTCGTTAATTGTATACTAGCTTTCTGGTAAATAGAGGCATTTTATGAAAAAGAAATCATTTAAACTTTGCACTATCGCTTTCTCTCTCCCACACACACTTTATCTATAGCTTCACGCTCTATCCCTTAGTCAGACAGAACGGAGCGCCAAACGCTGAGGTCTCTGCATATCATTTTCACCTCGTACACTGTCATCTTCTTCATATACATATCCTCTGAGGAGGTTCTCACTTTTTAGATTTCGTGACTTCTTACCATTCCAGTTTGGGATTAACCAAGCCTAAACGGCCTATATATTTAAAGAAATAAAATATTTACACATATATTTGTCTCAGAAATAGATTATCCAATCAACAGAACGGTGAAAAGTTATCAAAACTTTTACATAAACAGACGTTTAAATTATATTTATATTACGTTACATATTTACAGTACGCAAAAATAGACTTTAATACAAAAGTGTAAGGTTCATAATTACAAATCATTATTTAGAGTGTGGCTTGGAATGGCAAGAAAAATAAATTAGAAAACATTCTTTAGTTCACACTTGTAGCCGTGACCCTGCAGTTTCAAGGTTTAACGTATGGTCTTCAGTAAATAAAAATATTTCTATAGATTTAAGCTAAACTTTTTTCTAAGTAAGATAATATCAAAATTGTATAGCTTTTAAGATTTTTTTATTAGAAGATTTTAAGTTATAATTTTTTATAAATACTATACTATTCTACACTATAGTAGCTTCACGCTTTATCCCTAGCGGGATAGTCAGAGAGTACGGAGCGCCAAACGCTACGGTCTCATACCTCTTTCGCCTCGTTCACTGTCATCAACCTCTTCATACATGCCCTCCGGGGGATCTTCATATAAATCTTAGTAATACTTTTGTTCATAATAAAAATATATATATATTTTTAGCTTCATACTGTATCCCGCATATAACTACCAGGATATAGAGAGACGGAGGTATTTCATTTTTTTTAAATGGCCTAATTTTAGGGACAATGCGAATTAAGTGGCAAAACTCAACAATCTTGTTGCCAGAAAGCGGAAATGAAGATATTTCATTGTCCTGAGAGGGAATCGAACTCACGACTGTTACGTTTTGAATCACAAATTCTTTCACACAACGGTATACAAGCAGGTATCTAGTATAGGTATAATGAAAATATGACTAACAAATATGCCTCGAACATTTTTTCCTTATTCATGCACTATTTTTTAGCTTATAAGACTTATAGGTGTAAAATCGATAGTAAAACCTAGATAAAAAACATAAAACCATTGCGTATTCTGAGTTACCTATATATTTATAACTTCATAAATTATTCTATATAAACTAGTCTCAAGATACCTCCCAAATTCGAATTATGCGTATTGAATGGCAGAACTTAACGCCGCGCTTTGCTTTTCCAATGCAGATAAATAAAAAAAACATTCTAGTAGAGATTGAACTTGTAGTAAAACAACAAGCTCACGACCAAAACTGATTTATTTATCGTAACATGTTTTTACATTCTACCTCACATTTATTAATATATAACATCTTCCCCTTACAAAAAAAATAAAAAAAATATACCATCACCAATATCTAGATTTATATAAAACTTTACAAAATTTATAGACTTAAACAGAACTTTCACTTAAAATGTTATATATATTTATGCTAAAAAAAAACTATTTTTTTTTTTTTTTTTTAAACAACAATGATATTTTCTCGCGTGCTTTAAACCCGGCTAACCTAGTTTGTTTATCATCCGTCTCACTGGGCGACGCATTAACTAAAAATGGTTCAACATCCACTTCATTCTCCGTGTTATCATCATACATCGCCTTTTCTCCTAAGATTGCAGAAGATGTATTTTGCAAAGACGTGCTGGGTTGTGCCTTAATAAGGTGACGACGATTTCGTCTATGTAACCTGCCCGTGTTGTCCGTAAGAAAATAGGACCGTGGCTGCGGAGCCGGATCGCGAACAATCATACGTTTTCTTAATTTACCATCAACAACTATTACTTCTTCACCAGAATTTAATTGCGGTAACTTTCGCGACGATCTATCGTAGTATTTTTTAGTATAAGAACGATTTTTCACTATATTTAGATAATCACCGCTATTGTTACGATCAGGTTTTAATTTATTAACGTGTATGGGAAGCTTCGTGTTTAAACGTCTACCCATCAATAATTGCGCCGGTGAGCTCACTCCATTACGAGGAGTAACTCGCATATTAAGAAGACCTAAATGCAAATCTGTCCCCGAAATAACCGATTTCTTAATAATATTTTTAACAGTTCGCACAGCTCGTTCACTCAACCCATTAGCCTGAGCATAATAAGGCGAAGTGGTCGTGTGTTTAAAACACCAATCCACTGAAAATTGATTAAATTCTTTAGATATATACGCTGGACCATTATCTGTTACTAATTCAGCAGGTATTCCATGTCGAGCAAATTGATCTTTCATTGCGTTTATTACAGCTCTCGACTCGATGTTGTTCAACAGACTTACTTCAATAAAATTCGAAAAATAATCAACTAATATTAAATAATATTTTCGATAGCAAACAAAAATATCTGAACCGATTTTCCTCCAAGGCAAACTTGGTACTTCATGCGGTATCATCGGCTCTTTGGAGGGTAATGCAGCAAGATCAGCACATACAGCACACGCCCGAACTGCACGTTCAACATCTCGCGACATGCCACTCCAAAACATTACATCGCGCGCGCGTCTTTTACACTTATCAATGCCTAAATGGCCTTCGTGCACGCATTGTAACATTGTCATCCGTAATTCGCGAGGAATAAAAACTAAATTATCTTTAAATATTACACCATCAATATATTCAAAAGACGTCCTATACGGCCAATGGACACTAACTGCCTTATCCACGTCAGCTCTATAACGCGGCCATCCATATAAAATGTATTTAATTAAGATTTTACATTCTAAATCCGTGCTAGTTGCATTTTTAACACATTTAATTTTTTCGTCACTAAACTGCACATTGGAAATAAGGAAACACTCTTGTGCTTCAAGTTCAATTGAATACTTACTATCCATTATATCGGTAAGGGGTGCTCTCGACAGAGTGTCAGCAACATACATATATTTTCCAGGTTTATAAATAACATTAAAAGTATAACTTTGGATACGCAACATCATACGCTGTAACCGCGCCGGCACTAAATGCAACGATTTTTTAAACAAAGCTTCAAGAGGCTTATGATCAGTTTCAATTGTTATATTACCATGTCCATATACATACTGATGAAATCTTTCAAGTGCAAAAACAATAGCAAGCATTTCTTTTTCGATTTGTGCATATCTTGACTGAGTTTCTGTTAATGTAAGTGAAGCATATTCTACTGGCCTACCATTTTGCAATAGCGCAGCACCTAAGGCTCGTGAGCTTGCATCTACTGTTAAGGTTATGGGCTCAGTGGGTTCATACAATACAAGTACAGGCGCTTGACATATCGCGTCTTTTAATTCTAATATGATAGACTCGTATGTGCTATTCCAACACCACGCAACACCTTTTTTTAATAAATTTCTTAAAGGAGTTACTATATTAGCATACCCAGAGATAAACTTAGACAAATAATTCGTCATTCCAAGAAATCTCTCCAATGATTCTCTATCGGTCGGACTAGGCATTTCTTTTATAGCCCTTAACTTATTTTTATCTATATGCATACCATCAGAATTAAACATATGACCTAAATAAATAACTTCCTCCACCCCGAATTCACATTTATCGCGATTAAATTTAATACCTACTTGCCGCGCCCTATTCAAGAGAAGTTTCAGTCTAATATCATGCTCTTCCATAGTACGCCCGTGAACCGTTATGTCATCGACAAACGAATGAACTCCTTCTAAGCCCTCAAGCAACTGACAAATTTTTGCATGAAACACTTCACTAGCACAACTAATACCATACGGCAGCCTTAAAAATTGATAACGACCAAAGGGAGTACCAAAAGTGCATAAATCAGCGCTTTCGTCATCTAATTCAATCATCCAAAAGCCGGACCGCGCATCTAATTTACTAAAATACTTGGCGCCGCGCAGCGCAGACGCAATGTCAGCAACAGTAGGTAGCGGATAATGAGCACGACGTATCGCACGATTGAGAGGTCGCGGATCGAGACAGATACGCACGCTGCCATCCTTTTTTGCTGACAATACAATAGCGTTGACCCAGGGAGTCGGATGTGATACTTTCCTTATAATGCCTATTTCTTCCATATTATTTAATTGAAACTTTAATTTATCTCTTATACCGAATGGAATTTTTCGAACTGGACATACTGACGGACATACATTTTTATCAATCATAATTTTATATTTACCCGGTAGTTTACCTATAACCTGAAATAAATCGGCATATGTTTCTATATTTAAAGAATATATACGCTTAATAACGCCCAACTTTTCACAAGTATCTTGACCTAAAACACTCTGACAGTTATCATTGCATATTACAAAATCAATTTTATAAATATTATTATTATATATCCAAGACATCTCAATAGAACCAAGTATAGGTAAGTAATTTCCACAAAAAGATTGTGCTTTTATGTTACATTTTTTTAAATCATTTAAACAATATCCTAATTTTGTATAAGTTAAAAATGATAAAACATTTAGATCCGATCCCGAATCCAATTTAAAATGTATGGGCACACCAGTACTACATAAATATAATGTTTCAAACCATTTGCTATTTTTATTACAATAATCATTTACAGTCGACACAAGAAATAGGTCATTGTTACTAGCACTTTTACGAAGCTCATACACTTGTTTATTATCTTTCACCGGACACATCTTTCTATAATGTCCTTTGTTATTGCACAAGAAGCACCTCACGAACCTGGCCGGACATCGATGATAGTTATCTATATTATACGAATTACCACACGCGACACAACACTTAGTCGGGACGCACTTCTCACTGTTGAAAGCAGTGCCCAAGCGACGATCTGCATTCCCGCTGTCCAGTGCGGCCCGCTCGCGCACGTGCCCGCGGCCCGCGCTCGGTGCCGCCGCTGCTGCCGCGCCGCCGCCGCCGCGCCTCGGTGCACGCGCACCGAATAACGCGTCCACTGATCGAAACGCCGCCGATGATTCCGCACCATTACATATTTCGATTTGCTTATTCTCTGCAATAGATATTTCGTTTGCCTGGCAAATTTTTATAGTTTTTTCTAAGGTCAATTCTTCTGTCCTTAGTAATCTGTCACGAACTGTAATATCGGATATGCCACAAACGATCCTATCTCGTATTAAACCATCCTCTAAATGCTCAAACTCACAGTGATGGCTCAACAGACGCAACGCAGTTACGTAAGCGTCAATGGTTTCACCTGGTTCCTGAGCACGTGTAAAAAACCGGAACCTCGCCATTGTTATATTATGTTTCGATACAAAATATTCATTAAATTTTTTAACGAGCAAGTCAAAATCATCCTGGCTTTCATCCTTTGTAAGCTTGAAGGTTGAGAATATGTCGTATCCGTCAGGTCCGATCAAATTAATAAGTAGACTCGCTTGTACTTCCTTTGTTTCTCTGTACACTCCCGATGCTTTTAAAAACACTTGAAATTGAGTATACCATTTACGCCACGCGTCCGCCCGATTTGCGGGGCCACCTTCCAATATTAATTCCGTTGGAGGTCTAGCGTGTTCCATATTTACTATTAAACAATTATAATTTATTTGTTTAAATTTAACACCGCTGCCACCATGTAGTAAAACAACAAGCTCACGACCAAAACTGATTTATTTATCGTAACATGTTTTTACATTCTACCTCACATTTATTAATATATAACAGAACTCATAACCATAATTTCCTTAATTGGACACTATCCTATTAAACCGGGATAGCCTCAAACTTTTGATCTTTACAATTTAAACCATTGACGTGAAAATAAATTACAAACCAATAACTCATATAATATTTTAGTTAAAAACATAAAAAAATGATTTATTTGAAAATTGGAAACATATTTTATATGTAGTAAGTCGGACGTGCGCGGTGTAGCAAATGTAAACAAATGTATCGAAATCCAAACAAAATTCATGATAATATCTAAACTAACCAAATGCTTAGATTTAATAGACGAGAGCACAAATTTATTACGTGTTTAAACTAAAAATAAATTAATAAAACTAAATTATGATTCATATTGAATGATGAAACTGATTCATTATATTTTTTCAAAGCTAATGACGGAGCTAGGCGTAGTTGGCGTCTTTGCCTAAAAAGCAGGTAGTTGCGGGTTTGATTTCCATCAAAGTCACATATTATTGATGATTGTCACCAATTTCATATTCATATTTAAAAAGTAGTGACGGCGTTCGATCCGCGCACGGTGGATTGAACTATTATTTTTTAAAATTTCAATTCTTCGCTTTGGCACCAAGACAAAAACCTGGCATTTATTTCCTCCGAAAATGAGGAATCGAGTGTCTTAACACTAGGTTTCCTCTGCCTACTCTGCTATATGCGGGATACAGCTTAAAGCTGATTTATTTTCATTTAACGTCTATAATAACTTTTATGTTAAAAAACAAGTGTACCTTAATAAAACACGTTATGGTTCATAATATAAAAAAGTCAACATCCACATTATATGAACATTCATAATATAATGTGGTCCAATTTTCCATGAATTTTTCATGAATATCTTAACTAGAAGGATGCTTTAAAAATCTTGAATTTTCAGCATGAAACGCCATCGAGAGATAACTTAGAGGATAATCAAACTATCAGGATTTAGTGCAAGCTAATGTTATATGATATATAATATTTTCTAGGGCACCTCGTGAAATACTAGGATAGCTTCTGAACGTAAACGCGACGGTAGTGGGTTGGATTCCCACTCGGGAGTATGAATTATTTTCATTTTCTCGCTCTACTACGAAGACAAAACGAGGCGTTGAGTTTTGCCATTCAATACTCGATAAAATTCACATGCGTGTTGTGAATATTACAGAAATATATAAAAAATGCTTTTATAAGGCATCTTCAACACAAAAAATAGTAGTGTAATTTATAAATAAATATAAACATTTCTGTCTCAAGAGATAGAATTGAACCGAGTATCACTTCATCACATCACATTTAAAACAAAAAACACCCACTCACTCCCATTAAGGGTCAATGACAAAATAATACTACCTGCTATATATATCTGATATTTAACGCTCGTTTTACTAAGAGGTCAAGCTATAACTATATTATGAACTCGTATGGCCGGAAAATATTATATTTCTTAGAACTATAACTCCGTAATTGCACATAAATGTTTCGAATTACAGCATATATAGGAAGGTAGAGGGAACGTGGGAACCTAACCTTCCGCCGAAATCGAGAGGCATTACGAGTTCAGTGGTGGAACCAAACGCCGCGCTATGCCTCGTTATCAGAGGCAAGAAATTTAAATATTAATTATTTTTAAATTCAAACAAGTAGTTCCTGAGATTAGCGCGTCCAACCAAACAAACTTGAAGAGCTTTATAATAGATATTAGTCTAAATAAATGAATATTCATCTACTCAAATTTAAATCCACGACCACTGTCTTAAATTGAATATAATGACGTCAATATTTAGCCATTTATATTATATACAAACACCAAGTTTTCTCGAAACGATATTACAAATTAATAGACTTTCAAAAGTTAAACAAAGCCTTTTTTCATATTTTCACCAGAGATTTACAAACTTGATACTTAATCCAAAGTAATTTGTAGTTAAGTAAAGTCAGTGTGAGCAAAATTTAATAAAACCTCTTCCGTGATCTTAGCCACCTGCCCTCTTATAGCGAAGCCAATTTTACAAGGCTTCCATTTAATATCCTTCAAGGTAAGTACTTAATAAATACTAAAAGATTTTCGTCAACTTTGTTAAGTTTATAATTTTTTTTTCTCAGCTTCGCCCTGTATCCCGCACATAGCAGAGTAGATAGTGGGATACTAGTGTTAAGACTCTCCGATCTCTTCTGGAGGCATTGTATAATGAGTGACAGAACTCGACGCCGCGCCAATCAACACACAATGCCTCCAGAATTTCTCGGAAAGTAGGTAGGTAATATAAGCGTCTTTAGCAAGAACGCAGTGTATTAACACTGGAACTTGGGAACCTACTCAGCTTCCCTCTACTTACCCTGCTGTTTGCGGGATACACCGTGACCTAAATAATGAATAAAAAATAATAATAGCGTGACTTAATGTAATATTGACTACAAATGTATCAATCTCAATGAAGCAGCTTTTAGGAGCTTTAAGGCTTACGGCTGAAAAATAATTATAGGAAGGTTATATAAATAGTAGGGAAATGCTGAGAAATGCGATCCGGATATTAATAATCTCGAACAGAAGATTTCGTTTGGAGGATTGAGGCTGTAATAAATTTTTAAAGGTTAATCTTTTGAGGGGAGCGGAGTGTCTTAACACCAGGGTCCCGCTGCCTACCCTGCTACATACGGGATTAGGGCTTCCAATCCCGCAGCCAAACTTCAATCTTGCTATTGCGAGACTGGCAATTGTCAATCCCGTGGGCTCTCGTCCCCCGCATATAGAAATATGCGGAACAGAAATATCGGATCCCGCATATAGAAATATGCGGGATCCCACATTATTATTAATATAACGAAAATAAATCAAAAATTTTATTAACATAACTACACTTTTATTTAAGCAAAGTAATGCAAATAGTGAAGAAATGCTGAGAAATGCGATCCAAATATTAACAATCCTCGAACAGACGGTCTGGATTAAGGTTCTAACAAATTTTAAATTTAAAAGCTCCCGGTGAGGTAAATTTTAAGTGAATAAGAGGAGATTTTTCAATTGAATAGTCAAATTATTAAAAGTTTGATAGTTTTGACGTTCTATTGAAAACTTTTATGAATTTAATTCGGAAGTTTTCTGCAATATTTTTTTGAAATGTACTACTCTACTAGCGACCCGAACGCGGCTTCGTCCGCTTTAAGTTATTGTTGTATTATAGCCAAATCATATATAATGTTTACATAAATTGTAGCCCATTGTGTGGTTTTGGTGTATAAACTATATTACAGTAAAATTTTGTCTAAATCCGTTTATTAGATATTGTGCATGCAAATGGGTTTCAAATGAAATCCTGAATTCGAGACTAGATTTAACGCCGTTTTTTATCTTTCTAAATAAATAATTACCCCGCGTGGTAATCGAATTTACAACCATCACATTTACAATCTAACGTTTTTTCTCTGAGCCAAAATAGTTTACAATACAGATTTTTTTAACCTTCATACTGTATCCTGTATATATTTAGCAGAGCAGCATGAGCCTAGTGTTAAGACACTATTTCCTACTTTCTGCTCAATTATTAAGACATTCTGTGTTAATTGGCGGAACTCAACGCTGCACTTTGGCTTGTTACCGAAGTGAAAAAATGGAAATAATTAATTCCCTTGAGTGGTAATTGAACCCATTACCATCGCGTTTAAGTTTAAGTACATACATACTTTTCTTAATGAACTTTGACTAAAATTCATCTTTTGAATTACCTCAGGATATTTATTTATATAATAATAATATAATATGAAATAAACACTGCAATTGCAATTAGGTTATGAGTGAACTTAAAAGGTTTCCGCTAAACAGATTTAAACGTCCAAGGCCTTCGTCAATATTAATCTTATTATATTAAACTAAATACATACTAAAATGAAATTTAACTTTCTATATATCTTTTATTTTATATTCAATATTGGTTTTGCAGTATCACATGGGTTCGATCCCCACTCAAGGAAATGGAATATTTACTTTTATTTTCATTTCTTCGCTCTGATGTCGAGGCGAAGCGCGGCGTTGAGTTCCGCCAATCAAGACGTAATGCTTCCAGAACAGGACTGAAAGCGGGGAACAACGGCGTGTCTTAAGACTAGGTTCCGTCAGCCTACCCTGCTGTGTGCGGGTTACAGCGTGAAGCTGATTTTATATTTTACTAGAGGGCGCGTGCGGCTTCGCCCGCTTATTAGGAGTGAATTCTAAAAAACCCACGAAACACATGTTCAATAAAATATTTTTAACAGTTTGAATTTATTTTTTTATAAAAATCGGTGGCAATTTAAAGATTTTTCCATATAAACTTTCAACCCCTTATTTGAACCCTTAGGGGGTGAATTCTTAAAAACCATGAAACACGTATTCAATGAAATATTTTTAAGAGTCTGAATTTCAAATTTTATAAAAATCGGTACAGATTAAAAAAAAATTCCATACAAACTTTCAGCCCATATTTCATCCCTTTAGGGTTAACATTTTTCAAATTCCCTTCTTAGTGGATGTCCAGAATATGAAAATAAACATCTGCCCAAATTTCACGTTTCTACCATCAGCGGTTACGGCTCTGCGTGCGTCTTACCTCAATCAGTCAGCACAAGTCCTTTTATATATATAGATTATATTACTTTTAACCGACTTGAAAAAATGGAGCTGGAAAAGTATAGAATTTACAACTTTATATAGTTTCCTATAAGGTTGTCACTTTGGTATGAACAGTTTTAATAGGTTTGCCTACCAGCTGTCACCAGTAATTGAATGTTGACACGGACCTTGACGCAACTAACATACTCGTATATACAGATTAAGCTACACAAAAACGCGTGACTGTAACGCGATGGTCGTGGGTTCGATTCCTACTAAGGAAACTGAGTTACTATTAGGTATTTTTTTTATATCTTTGCTCTGGTGGCCAAGGCAAAAAAATAAATGAATGTAAGGTGTTAATAATAATTATTATATTGCTACTTTTAAATGATTTATCAAAGTAGCGATTTTTTTAGGTTAAAATTATTTTCTTTAACCATATGTATTTATATCAGAAGAGGTCAGTCGCGTGCGGCTGTAAACGCGACAGGTTGTGGGTGCAATACCCAATGCAAAATGCTCGATGAACTAAAATATTTTATATTTTCTTTTCTAGAAACGTGGTAAAACGCGGCGTTGAATTCCGCCACTCAAAACGCAGTGTCTTGAATTTAAGCGGAAAGCAAATACGGATTATCTTATAAGACTATCTAGCTGTATGTACCGTAACACTGGATGCGTAAACTTCTCAAGGTAAACTATTTAGTTAATAGTAAAAAGGAAAGAGAGTTATTATTATATTCTCTTCTCATTAATTTTAAAAACTACAGTCCAGAATGCAAACCTATCGAGTATTTATATTATAATTTTGAAGTAAATTTCTAATGTAGAGTATTTTAATAACTAATGAATATCCTTTTTTAAAAAGTTAATATTTCAAATTTCTTTATATAAATATTTATTTCATAATTTTCCTATTTACTAACATGTATATAAAAAAATACAAAATTTCTATGTACATAGCTAATCTATGTACATAGCATCTTCACGCTGTATGCCGCATGGAGCAAGATAGGCAAAGAGAGACTAGCTTCATTCTGGAGGCATTGTGTGTTGAGTAGCGAAAGTCAACACTACACTTTGATTCGACACCAGAGCGAAGTACAAAAAATATTAAATATTTCTTCGAGTGGAAATAGAATCCACAACCTACCGCGTACGGTCACACGCTTATGCCCTTGAACCACGACTGGCCTCAATTTCACTTTAAATTCTCTAAAATACCCCAAATTAGACTATACTGTTAATACTGAAACAAAAAAATCTCAACGCAACAAAACGAGAAATTAATGACTTGAAATATAATAAGGGATAAATCCCTCTTTAAAGGGCTGAGAAAACCGGTAGAAATGATTTATGAGGAGCAATTAGTGGTGATTCGTCGGCAGTCAAGTGTTTCTGCCACGATTCAATTTTGCGTTTAAAATATTATTTTATCAATTAAAAATCAAATCAAATCAGGTTCACGCTGTATCTCGCATACAGCAGGGTAGGCAGAGGGAACCTAGTGTTAAGACACTCCGTTCCCCACTTTCTGCCGAATTCTGGAGGCATTGCGTGTTGATTGGCAGAACTCAACGCCGCGCTTAACCTCGACACCAGAGCGAAGAAATGGAAATATAAATTTAGGTAAATATTTCATCTCCTCGAGTGGGAATCGAACCCACAATCAATCGGTTTTTAGTCACACATTGTGCCGCTGCGCCACGACAATATATGGTTTCTATATATTTCAATATATGGTTTTACATTATTCAAAAGTTTTAGTACTGTTAGTATTAGTAAAATTCTATGAGGGTGACGTGAAACATATTTGTTACTGTTGAATGATTGGACTTAGCTTAACAATTAAGATTGATTCTTACTACTTAACTAATTGTTCTGCCACTCAACACGCAAAGCCTCCAGAATTCGGCAGAAAGTGGGGAACGGAGTGTCTCAACACAAGGTTCCCTCTGCCTACCCTGCAGTGTGCGGGATACAACGTGAAGCTGATATATTGAAATATAAGCAAACAATTTGCTTTAGTAATTTGGTAGGGTGTCTCGTTCCACATCCTGCTCCGAGATTCCTATTTCCTTGTCCCATTTTCGATATGAATGTGGATGGAGCTTGACAAAACGGCTCTTACTTACGACGTCTTGTATATCTTCAATCTATTCTCTAGGTAGTTTGATATCCGTCCCTATATAGGCTAAAGTTAATCAAGTGTGTATTATTTTGGTAGTATATTGTTATTTCCAGCAACATTAATAAGTAGACATAAAATCAGCTTCACGCTGTAACCCGTACACAGCAGGGTAGGCAAAGGGATCCTAGTGTTAAGACACTTCGTTCCTCACTTTCCGCTGAGTTCTGGAAGTATTGCGTGTTGAGTAGCGGCACTCAACGCCGCGTTTTTGTCTTGACACCAGAGTGAAGAAATGAAAATATCAATGAAGGAAATATTTCGTTTCCTCGAGTGGGGATCGAATCCACAACCAGTTACACCTTCTGCCCCTGCGCCACGACTGGCGTCACGTACGTATAATAGTATAAAAAAATAATTATAATTTATATATCTTTTGGAGGAAAAATCGAGTGATTTTTCAATCATTAATTGCTTATTGTATTACTGATTGATACACACAGACGGACCAATTTACGTTTTAAATACGCCAGGATAAAGTGAAAATAAAGGAAAAGTTGTAACTGTACGTACATTGACTATATATTTTAAATACGTTGGCCTATTTTATAACAATATAATATTATTATAGAAAAAGTACTTAAGAATATTTTCTTGTATAATATATAAAAAGAATAGCATATTTTAGTAACTTTTGATCTTCGTAAACCACTCATCCGTAATGTGCTTTATACAAAATTACTTACACGCCTTGATGTATTTGTTACAGTTTTGTTTTCAGCTTTACGATGTACACGGCATGTATTAGGGTAGGCGGAGGGAAGCTAGTGTTGTGATTCTCTTCTCCCCTTCGAGTGGCGGAACTCAACGCCGTGCTTTGCCTCGACACCATAGAAACGATTCGAAGGTAAGACATGAACATATTCATCATTTCATTTCCACGAGTAGGAATCGAATTTACGACCTCTAACAATTCTAAATACTGTTTCATTATATAATTTATATTTTTATATTTTAATTGTATAAATATATTTGTATATGTCTATCAATATGTTACTAGATACCGAGTGGCGCGGCGGCACAGTTTCTAATTGCAAACGCGACGGTTTTTGGTTCGATTTTCACTCGGGCGAATGATTTATTTTTATTTACTCGCACTGGTTCGAAGAGAAATCGCAGCGTTGAGTTCCGCCGCTCAACACGCAATCTCCCAAAAATTAGGTAGAAAAATCGCTGCGAACACTTCTCTTTCCCCCGCTTACAGCAAACTTGACAAAAATAATTCAGTGACTCTACATTCCGCTTATTTAAATTTTTTTATGATATATAATGATAAATACTCTTAGGCCAGACCTGGCGCAGCGGCACGAAGTGTGACTGTAAGACCGACTGGTTGTGGGTTCGATCCCCACTCGAGGAGATGAAATATTTACTTAAATTTATATTTCCATTTCTTCGCTCTGGTGTCGAGGCTAAACGCAGCGTTGAGTTCTGCCACTCAACACGCAATGCCTCCAGAATTCGGCAGAAAGTGGGGAACGGAGTGTCTTAACACTAGGTTCCCTCTGCCTACCCTGCTATGTGCGGGATACAGCGTGAAGCTGATTATTAAAATATATATTTTTTTAAAAGCACACTTTTGATACAATCCCAATGAGTCAGAGAACTGTCCGTTCCGAGCGTTAGACGGAATTAAGGCTAATTTATCGGGTCGTAAAAGTTATGGTAAAGGCCAAAAGGTAAAGGTTGACCCAGTCTATTAGATAATTTCGTCATCGAATGAGCTTGCTAATCCAGAATCTTGTGGAATAATATCTTTATACAAGAGAAAGACGAGAGAAAGAGAGAAATAAGAGAAAAGAGGCCAGTCTGGGCACAAGCGTGTGACTGTAAATGCTGTGGATTCGATCCCCGATCGAACTCAATGAAACATTTATTTAAATTTATATTATCATTGCTTCACTCTTCATTGTTTTCATTGTTCACTTGTGAAGGCAAAGCGCGGCGTTGAGTTTCGCCACTCGACACGCAATACCTCCAGAATTCGGCTGAAAATGGGAAATATACTGTCTTAACATTCAGTTCCCCTTACCTATCCTGCTTTGTACAGGTTAAGCTGATTTTTTATTTATACAAGATAAATATACCGTTTCATTTATAATTAACTACTTTAAATATACTCTTCATAGAAATACAAAAGAATAGACTAAAATTTTATCCTGCATAAAATGTCATATTAATATACTTGGATGATTTAAAAATATATCGAGACTACACGACTAAAATTAAATATTGTTTCTTCTTACATTTTTTTTCAGCTTCACGCTGTATCCCGCACACAGCAGGGTAGGCAGAGACAACCTAGTGTTAAGACACTCCGTTCCCCATTTTCAGGTGAATTCTGGAAGGGAGTTTATTATCGCCTTACACAAAGGACCTAAATTTTCCTTAACACGCAATGTACCACAATGCACCCATATTAATAAAAGAGATAGAATAATAAATCAAGAAAGAAAAAGTAGCTTCACATTTTTCTGTTATAGTAGTACGTAGTACTCTACGCCGAGCATTGTCTTCTACAAGAGCGAAGTTATATTTAATTTCGAGGGAATTAATTTATTGTCGTGAATGGGAATCGAACCGATACTGTTACGCCATCATAAATACGACGAAAAATATACGATGTTTTGATAAGCTTATAGTTTTTTAAATATATAATATAATATTTAAAAAACTATAAGCTTATCAAAACATCCTATATTCTTGAACTAGGTACTAATATTTTTATATTCTATATACATATCTACCAAAATAAACTAAAAATATAGGAAGTAGTTTCACGCTTTTTCCCGCGAAGCAGAGTAAGATTGGGTACTTAGTGTTAAGACACTCCGTTCCAATCCATCCCAATTTTCGAGACTTCATCTTCAATTCTCTTGTTAATTACTAGGTCGAGGAAATAAAAATAATTCATTTGTCGGAATGGGAACCGAACCCAGAACCGTCGCGTTTACTGCCATACAACTATAAGCTCTCGAAAACATCGTATATTCTTGAATTACGTATGAATATACTTTTTTTTGTGTTACATAAGAAACTGAGGTCGTACCAGAATCTTTCAAATCTCACGTCTTTATTTATAGACATATAAGGTTGATATTCGTAGTGTTTTTTTATTACTTTTGCCTGAGTTGAGATGCTATGTTTTGTTCGTGAATAGACACAATGGTACTAACTGTATTAAAGTGATATAGTAGTTTTTGCCATTTACTTTTAAATTAGCCTGTGTTAGTAATACTATATAGTAAATAAATCAGCTTCACGCTGAATCCCGCACACAGCGGGGTAGGCAGAGGGAACCTAGTGAAAGACACTCCGTTTCCACTTTCTGCCGTGCCTGCATTGCGTCTTAAGTGGCAGAACTCATCGCCGCGGCTGTATAGTGGACTGGTATTTTTGATTTAAAATACCTACTTACTTACTTAACTTCACGCTTTATCCCTAGCGAGGTGGTCAGAGAGAACGGAGAATAAAAAATTAAAATAATAGAAGAATATTAAAAATAAATCATATTTAAGGTTGGTACTTTAAATAATATTGGAAGTACCAGTATATACTATGTATTTTGAGCACTTTTTCTTATATATTGCTATAATTTGTACCTACGTATTTAATAGTTAGAAGTTGAGTTGACTGAGGTCAGTCGTGGCGCAGGGGCACAAGCGTGCGAATGTAAAGGCGACAGGATGAGGTTGTGTTCCCTACTCAAGGAAATTAAGTATTTAATGTTTTAATTTCCTCCTTCTGGTAAAGAGGCAAACCGCGACGTTGAGTTCCGCCACTCAACTCGCAATGTCTAGAAAGTGGAGAACGGAAATGTCTTAATAGGAAAAGAGTGTCTTGACTCTAGGTTCCCTCTACCTAACATGCTAAATGCAGGACACAGCGTGAAGCTAAAATAAAAGAAAGTAAACTAGTTATTAAAAAAACGATAATATGGGCCAAGATCTACAAACAAAATAATGGTTGTTTTTTGTTTGTTTCACGTTGTATTACTCATATTCCAGGGAACCTTGTTTGGAGATTTTGTCACTTTCCCACGAGTGAAAATCGAACTTACTGTCTGTTTCTTTTACAGACTTATAGGTTATACCGCTGTACCTTAAAAGTCATAATAATTATGTCAACGTTACGTAAACCAATATTTTTTCAATTTATCGTCTCGATCTTCGTATTTACTTCGGATATAAGCCCTTCCTCAAACAATTCATAATAAGTATTCCTTTATTGGATCATCTTTAACGAATAGGAAAACAACAAATTTATCTTATATTTTCCTTTAAAAAGTTCCAATTAGAATTTCTATACATCTTAAGTATTCCTTTTTATAATACGTACCTATTTGTTACTATCTGGTTTTGTTATTTTACTCTTTTACTATATCAATATATTCTTTTTTTTTTTCGAAATTCACGCTGTATCCCGCACAGAGCGGGGCAGCCCGGGCCTAGTGTTAATACACTCCGTTCTCGTTAAAATAATAGCATATATAAAAGTCAACCTAATACGGTATATAATGTGAAAGAAGAAAGAACGACACTCTATTTTTTCCTATTTTTACTCTTAAAATCAAAACATAATTGGCATTTTCTTATCAAACTCTGGAACTGTCATAGTGAACTAACGATACGTCCTAACTAGCTGGGTTTTACGACTCTTTCTATAAAAACCTGTATGACAGGAGAACTGTCAAACAATACAAATGTTTCGTTGAAAATTTCTAGTATTCACTATTGAAACATTTTTTTTTGCTTATACCTGAGGATTGGAACTTAACACCGAGCATTATCTTGTTACCAGTTACTCCCAGAGCCAAACGAACTCATTACCGTCCCGTATA
>JAJHJA010001377.1:0-77803 GCA_021202915.1 Heliconius himera | reverse complement strand
TGTTGTCAAACTCACTACTACGGGTCACGTATAAATAACTTTCTGTGTAATAAGTTAAAATTAACCCTATTTCCTTAGGAATAAAGTTTAATTTTAAGCAAATACTGTAGATTGCTGTTATTGTATATAAGATTCTTAATAAGAGTGACTCCCACTCAGGCAGGCATGCAAGCGTATAAGCGTCGTTTTACATGACGGCGATGTCAGATGGACAATGTTATATATTTATCTTTTCTTTATCTACACGATCTGATGCGTATAGTGTGTTATGTGTGAATGTAGTGACTTCATATTCCGTTCTCCACTTTCCGTTCAAACAAAGACATATGTGTTGAGAAGTCGAACTTGATAGTAATATATCATTGACAAAACAAGATTATGATTAAATATTTCATGTTATTTATAAATATTAATGGCTAAATATACTGTGTACATTTTTTAGAATAACACATCGTTTTACCAAAAAAAGAATAATGAAAATAAAAAATATAATCTAAAAATATCACATTTTCTAAAATAACAAACAAACAGTAAATATATATTATAAAATTGTATATTGGTACCATCTGTCAAATATGTGTCTGGTCAAAATAAAATGATTGTAATCAATTGTAATAATTTAAATTCTGTTTGTTCTCTTCTTATTATATTATCTTTTATTTTTATAAAAAAAAATAACAAAAAAGCAACATCAACGACCGCGTCATGTAAACCGGCGTGTAACAGTAAGTGGAATCATACGTACATTTCCAAGTAGGGCTGCGTCACAGCGGCCGGTGCCACTGCGGGCTTAACTGCGGGCTTAACTGGTAACCTGAGATTTATGTTTAAACCTGGAAAAATATTTAAAATAAGTAAAAGTAAAAAAAATAAGTAAAAGTAATCTGTTTTGTATTTGAATGAACGGTAAGTGGAGAACGGAGTGTTCTGACACTAGATACTAGTTACTTTCTTTTGGGAAATGAATAATGATGTACGTATTATAGAATTATTGGAAACTATTAGAACTAGTTGAAATTTGACATGAAGAGTTTATGGGAAAAAGAGAGAGGGAGTGAGGAGAAATTCCCACGGAAACAGGAAAATATAAAAAAAAAATACATTAGTTATAATTTAAGAAAAATATGTAAAACGTTTCAAAAATATCTTTGTCATTCTTTTATCTTTATTCATCTATCTGTTGTTATCGCATTTTGCGTTGTAGATAAGATGTCTTATAAGTATTGGGTGATACGAAATATCGCACTTTTTCTAATAAGACTATAGAATTAGAAATTTCAACGGATCGTTTTTAATTTGACAAGATTTCTATATTCCCATAGACTGTGGATTTACCAAAAAAATCTCCTCTTCTCTTCCTCTCTCTCTCTTGCCAATCAAATTTTCGGGAATTATTGCTAGTTGAGTTTCGTAACCCAACGCCGCGTTTTATCTATCATAAATTATAACACATAATTAATACAATTAAACACAAAACCCCACAATATTATAACAAAAATGAACCAATACCAAACCGAGCGAAACCACGTTACACAACAAGTGTTTGTTTACACATCCAAAATAACTACCGAACACAGAGCAACAAACACACAGACGGAACACGTTGGTACCGTACAGTGTAATGTACGTGGAATGTAAATAGATGGCCAACAACCGCTCAGCAAAAACTCTAAGCTAAATTATTTATCATTTATGCATAGCACAGTCATGCCTCACGGTTTCACTGTTAGCTAAAACAGTATTACTCTGTGGAAACTTATTTCTAGTATAGAAGGCTTGTAGTTGTATAATTTATTTACTACATGGTATTACATGGGTTAATTCTTTTTTTTTTTTGTGGGTTTATTATGTGTTTTTACTTGTTTTGGTAACTGATAGGCGTGTTAAATAAGGTATGGTGTTGTGTTTGGATAAGGAAATGATTTATTTTTTAGGTAGGCAGGGAGTAAATTATGTAAATTTTCCACTCTCCTTATTAGGGAGAATTCAACTGTTATTAGGGAGAAGAAAAAATATTTTTTATATTATCAGTCTTTTTTTTGGAAATCGAACCCATTATTTGTCAGTGAAATGATTAAAACTGTGTCATGATGGTGTTCGTATGATATTTATTACACAAAGACTTGAGAACTGAGAACTTCAATTTGTAGAAGAATAATTAAAATTCACTACATGTTTCTACATGGTACTACATGAGTTTATTTAGCTATTCTAGATTGTGTTTAAAAACACATATACATATATTTTATTATAGATATTTTACATAATACACAAAAGAATGCCAAACATAGCAGAGTATATAGTAATATGAGATTTATATATCAAGAATTTTAGTAAGAAAAGAGCTATTAAAAATGAATATTTAAATTTAATTTTTGTGACACAAAACTAAAATCTACATCTTTCATACTCTGTGTTCCATCACCTGTCAACCTGTCAAGCTGTCATTCTGTCAAGTCGATATGATAGTGGTGTTCTTAGTACTGATAACGATGATAACAGCCCAATATAGCCCCTTGATGAAACGTTTCAGCTAGGAATATTCTAATCTCGGTGACAAATGATGTTTCTTGCCGTGTATATCTTGTTTTAAATTAAATATGGCTTTCATATAATATTCTTTCAATTCCTTATTCCTTGATTATCACACATTATATACTTATAAGGAAAGTTTGAGCAATTTATTAATTAAAATTAAAAAATTACAATAGCATATTTCAAAGGATAGCTTAAAAATATTTTAAGAAAAGATATTAGCAACTAAAAAAATCTACAAAATCTTTGGAATCGATTTCTCATCCGAACTATTCAACAAACAAACATTTACATCATAATGTTGTTATAATAAAACATAAATTACTCACAAAGTTGAAGGTAGTTCAAATAACTTAATATTTCACATTTTTCTCACCGCTCTACACTAATTGCATTCTTCCATAATTGCAATGCGTTCTATTTTGAACGAAAATACATAAACACATAGCAAATATAGTAAAACATCTTTCTGTTCTTGTTTCAGATGCCATGGGTAAGTCCGAGACAACAGGAAGCACCATAAATCATGGTGAGGCAGTAAAAAGATCATGTTAACAAAAATTTCCAATCTTCATAAAATTCGAAAAATAATTAAGGTCGTGAGTTTTTTTTCAACGCGAAATAAGTTAATCGGGCAACACTAGGAGTCGAGGATTCGCCTCGCGTCATAAACTTTGATTAGGTCATTAAAGCATGTTAATTTATTAGCGTTCGAACCAACTTTCATTTGTAATAAACACACAAAAGTCGCCCATAAAAGTTTAACGTTAGCGTTCTTTATGCGGCGTGGCGGGTGACGGCGTTTACGACTTTTTAAATTGTTGCCAGTACGAATCGAAAATCACCTCACCTCTGGACTCTGGTACGGTTCATTGTCGGTAGTGCTGATTTAGAAATATGTATGTGTTCTTAATGCAATGTTAATGTAAATATATATTTTTTAAAGTACGACATATAAGACAAACGCATTTAGTGCTTCGACAATACTAAAATACGAGTATAGGTAATTAAAGAAACACAACCACACATTTTTAACACAGAATATACATACATTTTATTAATTGAATAAATTTAAATATAGAATGCCAAAACAAAGCTCTAACAGATTAAATATTAAATATTAAACAATCCCCGTAAAAACCGTAACGCCATATTCATATTCATACATGTCAAAATGACGTATTCATTCCAATTTCAAAAATCAACGTTCGTATCCGTTTCAATTTTGGAATTTTGTCAGTTCGGAAACTGGGTATTCATTTGGCGGGAATGCGTAAAGTAAATTAAATTGTACAATAACGGACACGGGAACACACTCAGCCATATTTGTTTTTTTCTATTTAATATTTAAATTTTAACTGAACTAACTAACTAGTCGTTGTTGTGGCGCAATCGATATTAGTTTGAGTAAACGTGTGGTAGTTGGTTCCGCCTGCATGTACCATGAGTTACATTGAAATAATAAAAAAAAAAAAAAAATTAAATTAAATTAGCTTCACGCTGTATCCCGCACACAGCAGGGTAGGCAGAGGGAACCTAGTGTTAAGACACTCCGTTCCTCACTTTCTGCCGAATTCTGGAGGCATTGCGTGTTGAGTGGCAGAACTCAACGCCGCGCTTAACCTCGACACCAGAGCGAAGAAATGGAAATATAAATTTAAGTAAATATTTCATCTCCTCGAGTGGGAATCGAACCCACAACCAGTCGGTTTTGCAGTCACACCTCGTGCCGCTGCGCCACGACCGGCCTCGAAATAATAAAAAATAGCAAAAAATATATATGCACTATACAACACAAAAATATTTTTCAGTTTGAACCAGTAGTACCCGATATTAACAAAATACAATAAAAAACTAGACTAGTGGTAGCAAAAACATAAACCATCGCATTAAAACGACGAATATTTTATTGGTTCTAGGGATAATTAAAGCAATTTATGATTATATTTAGTGTATTAATTGTAAATATTAAGAAATAGAATAATTAAATATATAAATAGTATTAATAGAAACGATTTTATGCTGTATTCCGCATGCTGCAAGATTGGCGCTCTCCGCCAAATTCTAGAAATACTATGTGATGAGCGGCAGAACTTAACGTCGCGCCTTTTCTTGTTACCAGAGCGAGGAAATAAAAATAATTAAAAATCAAACTCACAACCGTAACGCTCACATTCAAAGACTGTGCCACGATGGTCTCCAACCATATTATTATATTTTATATACAAACATTTTATTAGTATCGATTTACACACACAACTAACGCCATCTATTATAATATAGAGCAAACACACATATCATGTTACATCAGTTACTTTTTGACGTCAGCAAAAACCTACACAGCCATGCCAAATTTTGCCAATTTTTTTTTAAATAAAAAAAAATACATAAATAAAAATATAATTTTTAACGTTAGTTTTTTTCATATAAGAATACCGTTAATAGTAATATCTTTTATTACATGGTAGACGGCGGTGCAGCATTGTCTTGTAATCACTACTTCGTGATTAATGATTGTATAAGCGACCAGCGACCTACATGTGGCGTATCCATACTGTTATTTCTCATCTGTAAAAGATATTTACTTTTATATTTTTTTTACTTTTTAGTTAGTTTTGTATTTTTTAGTAGGTATTTTTTTTCTAAAATGTCACTAAGTGTTGCATTTCTTTTTGTCAAATATTCACTCTGTAAATGAAAAAATATCTTTAAATTGGTTTAATATTTGGTTTTTATTTAGTTGACCGTTTAAATTGGTAATTATTAAAAACAGGCCAACAGGCGAGTCTAGCTCACACACGACGGGTTCCGTACCATTGTTTATAAATACGGCCACAAATCACGTTTGATTTATATATTAATATAATATAACCCACTTAAATATATGTCTTATTCTGTTTTTTTTGTATTGGTTGTTATAGCGGCACCAGACATATATAATTTGTAAAAATTTGAATTGTCTATCACGATTTGTGAGATAGAGCTTAGTGACAGTCAGTCAGACAAACGGACGAATCTACAGCAAGATCCTAGTAATACGGTTCCATTTTACCATTTGAGTACGGCACCACGAAAAAGCGTCAAAAACTTCATATTTTTCCGCCCTAGCCTATAACCTAGACAGAGTGCTGTCCAATCTATCACTATCTGCTGTTATCAGTTCCACAACAAAATAGAACATTTAGTAAACATATAAATAATATTTAATTTTCTCAGATTTCAGATAATTCTATCTAACAAATTTAATGACTTGTAAATGTAATAAAAACTGACACAAATTGAGTGTAAGTGTGATGTACATCTACAAATTAATACTTCTCATTAAAATTATCGTGGATTGCACCTAAACAGACAGCTGACCTAACTAAATAACTTAATATTCATATATCTATATATAAAAATCGTTCGTTTCTAAATTACTAACAGACAGACGAAACTACGCGCTAGTAACATTGGGAAATTTTCGCATGTATGGGAACTTGAGGGAACTTTTGGAGGTGGACGGGTCTTCCTGGTCCTTCCTGCTTATCCCAGAGTTAACAGGGATGTATTGTCAAGACTCTCTGTTCCCCTTTTTCCAAACGATTTTCAAGACATTGCTTGTTGAGCGGGGGAACTAAACTTCGTGTTTTGCCTTGCCACATTAGATAGATGAAAATAATTAAGTTTCCCGAGTCCATAAGGAAGCCATTTGGCTATGACGAACTCAATTTTTGTTTTTTTTTTAAGTCCTGCTAGTGTTAAGACATTACATTCCCATTGAAAAACTTCCGTTCCGTTCCGGATTTTGAAGGCATTGCGTAAATAGCGCAACTCAACGCCGCAATCGATTTTTGTTTGACAGTCATAATGTAACCGACGAGCCTTTTCTATAGTATTGTAAACATACTTCAGATCGACGCTTTATCAAACGATATCGAGATAACAACAATTATGTATGTATGTTACATACAATGAATGATGTTTTGTACGTTCATACATATTTTGTTACGCTCGCTTTTACTAGATGATAACTTTGATTATATGAATTGATCTTTTTAATTGTTTTTTTTTTGTAATTCAATTTTTTAATTTTTGTACTCATCTTCAAAAGATAGTATGGATTCTTTTAGAAGATAGAAGAAAATGATAGATTTAGGTGAATCGCTATTTAAACATTTCGATAATAAGATAATAATAGACACATGTTAGTGATAAAGTCGGTATATAAATATGTATTGCTTTGGCAGATACGTACCTGCACTGGCGGAACTCAACACCGCGTTTTGCCTTGACACGAGAGCAAAGAAATTAATAAATAATATTAATCCAATTCTCCGAATGAGAATCGAAGCTACAACCGCCACGTTTAGTCACACGCTTATGCCATTGCGCCACGACGACTAAAACAATCAATTCTAACAAACCTACTAAAATTTTATCATTTATAACCTATATACAAAACAAAGCTCGACTCGACACAAAGTGAACGTTGTAACAGATTCAAATTTCATTCAAGATGGCGACCTTCGTCGTATAATCGTATATCAATAGTGATTTACGCCACGGTCGAGGTCGACGAACGAATATTGGTTCAGAAATGCATTTGTCGGATAATTTATTGGCGATTATCTATTATTTTGGGGCCGTCGTGGCGCAGTGGATGTAAGCGCGACGGTTTTGGATTCGATTCCTGTTTTTGGGAAATTGAATTATTTAATTTTTTCCTTTCCTCACTCGGGTAATAATCAAAAGACAGCGTTAAATACCTCCACAACAAGAAATGCCTTGAAAATTGGACGGAAAGTGGATAACGGAGTGTCTTAACACTAGGTTCTCGTTGTCTACCGTGCTAAATGCAGGATACAGCGTGAAACTAAAAAAAAAACAAGAATCTATTATTTTGTAGACAGAGACACCCAAGGTCCTAAACGCAGCTGATGCTAATATATCATTTGACGGCATACCCGGTGGTGTTTGCGTCTCTCTCGCACGCGCGTTCAACTTGTGGGCTAGAGAGAGACAGCAATAGGGGCGAATTGATCGCGTTTTCACTTTTTATAGTAGCAATATATTTGATCAGCTGATCGCCATGACGTTTAGTGCTATATTTTTTTTCATAATTTATATTATAGTTGTTTTGGTCATTTTTTTTTATTTATGTTGGGTAAGGTCATGGTTTTAGTTATATTTAAGTTTTTTTTATTTATTTTTGGAATGGCACAAGCGTGCGATTGTAAATACGACGGTTTTGGGTTCGATTCTCGCTCGGGGTAATGATATATTTAATATTTTTGTTTCCTCGCTCTGGTAAAGAGCAAAGGGTAACGTTCAGATCCATCATTAAAAATACTCAACTCTTTCAGAAAGTGGGTAGCGGAAATGTCGGAATGGAGGCTTTTAACACAACAGGTCCTCAGGTCTCCTCTGCCTATTCTATGTACGGGAAAGCTTATAAAAATAATATATCATTTATTTTTTTACGATTTTTTAGCGCAAAGATGAATTTGGCTCTATTTAATGGTCGTAGATACATTTTCAAATAGAAACAGTTAAAATAATAAAATATTTAATACACATTCTCTATTTATTTAGACTTTGAACAAAACGTGTTTCAGTTACTTAAAAAAACACATTTCATTTTCATTTAAATACCACATTCTATGACTTGGCACAAAGAAATTTGTTTTATTGTTATTATATATACGTATTTTTAAATTGTCAGTTATTTTTGTTCGAACAGAGAGTCGAGAACTTTTTACGTCTCACTTCATACTTGATCCCAATTAACCTTTGGCAAACGACCACGAGCGCGAAAAGCGAAACGCCATTTTGTGAATTTTACGCGTGACGTTTATATAGAGTCAATAATAAAAGCTTAAAATTAAAATAAAAATGTTTATTTATCACACTATAAGTAGATTATTACTTTTTAAGTGACTAAGAGTAGCTTCACGCTGCATCTCGATACCAGAGCAAGGAAATGAAAATATTAATATTTCATTACCCCAAGCGAGAATCGAACCAAAACCGTCACGTTTACAGTTACACGCTTGTGCGAGACGTTTGCGTTGAAATGACACTATAATGTGAATTTTAGCTTCACGCTGTATCCTTCACATAGTAGTTTCCGCCGAATTTTAGAGGCGTTACGTGTTAAGTGGTGAAACAAAACGCCGCACTTTGCCTCGACGCCAATAAAAAAATAAAAATATTAATTATTTCATTTTCTCGACTAGGAATCGAAGTCACAACCTTACATTTACAGTTACACGCTTATCCCTGGCGACTGGCCCATGCTTACCCCGCTATATGCGGGATACAGCGTGAAGCTACTAACAACAAGCTAATAATAAAACATTCCAGTTAAAACTGTACTATAATATGTACAGTGTGTGAAGCGCACGTGAACCCTGTAAATATTTTTGGAGGCAATCGATTTCCGAAATCCATTCTCCACCTACCCTCGCGACGCGCCGCCGTACACGTGATGGGGATACGACGTTGTATATTATTTAAATTTAAGTATTTTTGAAATTTTAAAATTTAAATGCTGTTTAAAATTATTTTAGTTTTGATTTTGTTAAATAACTGTAGTTTTTTTTTAGAATTTCATCACAATATTTATTATAATGATTGATAATAAACATAATAATTTTAGCGATAGATATGTTTTCTTCAATAGTTAATAATAGAATTGTAGAAACATTAAATTGCTTTATTAAATTTGTATAATGCAAATATTACGTTGTATTATGTCCATTGTTTTTTCAATTATACAGTGTTATTAGAAACGATTTTGATTATCTGCACGTAGTATGTAAGAATGGGTTCCAGTTTGGCTTAAAAAAAATCGTTTCTAAATATTCTAAAAACTAAAAAAAGGACATAAATTTTTTTCAACTTTCGCAATATCAAATAAGATTCAAAAATAAAGTCACCCATTAAATAAACTCAATCATTATGCAAAAAATGCAATTAGAAAAAAAAAAGAAAAACAGCAGACGGTCCACAGTAATCTCGCAGCATTAGCGCGTATCGCACAAGCCTAGCATCATTAATCTACGTGACAGTTCAAAATTTAGTTACAGAGGGCCCTCCCCTCCCTACCTCCCTCCCGCCCTCAGTGGCAGGCACTGGCACTCCCAAATACGTTGGTCGTTGATACTGTTTACGTTAACATTTCTTACACGATTTTAACGATTCGTTTTGTTATAATTGTGATATAAGAATTAGATATATGTATGTCCTTTTATCCACAGATTACAATAATTCTATACTTCTACTTCCTACTATTATTATAATAAGAAAGTTTGTGAATGTTGGTTTCACTGAACTGACTGAACGGATTAGGATGAAACTTACAGTAATATATCTAAAATGTTATGTAAAAATTTAGTATAATTTGGTTAATATAATAAAAAAGAGTATAAAAACAAGAATAATGCTCTCAAAATTTCTAAATGATAGCAAGAAAAAGCGTTTAAAGCACTCACTAAACGTGCATTATAGCAAAAATTGTTGCCAGTTCTAAAAAAACAGAAAAACCTATAGATATATTTAATTGTTACAATTCTATCAATACAGAAATATCTATATATTTTAACAAGAACCTATTAACTACTGAATATTTAAATGATTACACATTCATATATCATAAACACAAAACATAATAATATTAGATAGTGATCTTACCATTTATACATATCTGTGAGCTAAGATGGCGCCGGCCCCCGCCGCGCTGCCACCGGCAGATGTCACTACTGTTAATTACATCTCAACCTGCCTATGCTGCGAGAATGGCAATTTTGCCGAAATCAGAGCACAATGTTATTGTAATCTATCTAATATGGCTGTAGCTGGTGCAGAAATAGAATTTAAATTGTTTAATATAAGGTAAACAGGATGAGAAGAGGAGGAGAATATAAGAGTTTTTAGTCTACGTCCGTAACTTGGTTTCCATAGTGATTTCGTGAAATCTTTTTAGGTGCTTCACTACACCCCGTATTACTGTACCTTTAATTGAAAAATAAGAAAATGCCATATTAAAACTTTCTAAATCCAGTAGCCTGTGCTTTTGTAAGTCTCTCAGCAAAAGAAGAATTTTATAATAAATAGATATTTAGTTAATATATATAAATATGCATTTGCGAGATATATGTATAATAAACAAACGTAATTTTGTTCTTTAAATTTATAATTCTCACAATTAACCAATAATAAGATAATAATACTTATAATACAGTTAATTTCAGTCACAGCTAACTTGTTTACAACTTCAACTTGAAATTGCGTTTAATTCGACAAAGTCACGAGTACTTTAAACACATCTCAGTACTCAATGAAGGATGATGACCTAGAAACGAACTAGCTGCAAACGGACGACCCTGTATAGTCTGTAGCCTGTAATTTTTTACCAAAGTCGGCATGAATAATCACATTTTTCTATAGGTGCGTTTCATTTCGTTGTTGTAACAGCCTGTATATGTATAGCTTTGGAAGTTTTGCAAATTAAACCTTGTATTTATGCAGTTAAAGTATATATTTAAACGGTTGGTTGGGCAGTATTTTGTGTTAACGGTACCGGAGTACCTACTCGCCGCCGATCCTCGTGACTGGCACAATTTTGCTTTGAAGTAGGTACGTACGTATATTTTTGCTTTTTTATTGCGTTCCGTAATCCCTCCGCATACACTCATGTTTAGTATGTTTCAAATGTATGGACTTGGCCGTCATGGTGTAGGGATTTTGGATGTCTTTTTATGATGTGGACTGGAGTGACTCATTTCAAAATTAATGTATTATATATTCTTATTTGAATTGACTACTATCACCTTGTACCACAGTTCCTCTCATGGTTTGTGTAGACTTCGCTTATCACTTTGCCTATGTCACATTGTAAAGAGAACACACGAAGGAGATTGTACGGTAAAAAAGAGATAATCATACACAATAGGAGAAAACATGTTAAAAGGAGATCAGTGTTAAATATTTCCTTCACAGCAAAGTACCTGATTGTATTGCTTACATATATTGTCAGTCCAATTAAGATCTCACTCTCACGTGCCGGCACGATGGTCATCAAAAAGTCGTCACTAAAACACACCCTCGATACTTTCAACGTTTTATATTCATTTGGCAAATGCACCCTCTGTTGGTACCGCTTTACGTCTCTGCAAGGGATGAAACCATTGGTCAGTCAATTTTTTTATCGTTAGTGTCCCTCATAAAATTTATATCCTAATAATCTGGATAGTGTTTTGTCAATATTATGGTTCAACCTGGATTCGAACTTCAACTTATTGCACAGTTCCTGAAATACTTCGTGCCCCTGAAATACCTGTGCCGGTAACCTATGAAAGTTGCATATTATAAATAGTGACGTACCGACCACTTCACCGATGATCGATGGCGGGCTGTCAAACTGACAGTGTCAAGGTCGAGTTTGACAGCTGTCAAACCGCCCAGACAGTGGTTGTCAAAGTGGGCTACGCTGAAAAACGCGGTGCTGTCATGCCGTAATGGATAGCCTTCCGTTGTGCCATGACGCCATGTTTGTTACGGGGCCAACGAACTACGGTCGATATATATATATATATTTTTATATTAATAATAGTATGTTTTTTTCTAACTCCCATTGATATTTTTATCCCCGAACAACACTAAGTGCTTCGAATTGTTAATTAAACATTTTTTGTCTGTGGTAATTAATGAATCTATTTTTTAGAGTATCTTTAACTTGGAAGTTGACAGGTTATCGAACTCCATTTTTAAAATGCTACAGATGAAAAATGTTGTATGATAAAAAGCCTTTGGACTCATGGAATTATTATCACAGTAACAAATTAAGCTTGTTAGATTAAAAGTGGTTTTTTTTGCTTGTCTTCTATTAAGTATATAAGTTATATAATTTCTCTTATAAAAAAGATAATACTTAATGCGTTGCGATGAATATTGTTTTATATTAAAGATATAAAATAAGAATCAGGAACATATATATATAATGACTAAAAGTCATTATATTGATACCAGTTCAAATCCCGAAAGTGATAATACTTGTAAACATAATTTTGTTACTTTAATTTGAACAGAAAACAATTTAGTGGGTATCTAAGAACATGACAAATAATAAACTTTATTGTTAATATGAATTAACTATAAACTTGATATAACTAATAAAGAAATGACTAAAAACACGAAAACGAAAACGAATTGAAAAATAAGATTGAAAATGAAAAGAAATAACATCGCATAACGGTCAAAGAAGGTCTTTCATATCGACCGTTCCAGAATGGACACGGCCAATAAATTAAACGGCTGTCGAGTGCCCTCAGAAGACAGCTTTCTAGAAAATTCCGCAGCGGTATTTTCGGCTGCAAAACTAACCGAACAACGTCGTAAGCTGAGCTGTTTTGACGTAACTAAAAACAAACACCGAACTATGGTATAGGTACTAAGTATCGATCTCTTCTGTACCTACGGATGATGTACCTAGAATATACCCCAAGGCATCGACCCTCCATCTCGTTAAACTAAAACATACCTTAAGTTCACTGAACACGACCTCTTTTTGTCCAACGGATGTGGTATTTCTTATGACGATTCCAAGTCTGCGAAATCGAGTCGGTTTTCGATAAGACAGTAAAAGACTTGTCCGGCACACGCGATTATAGGTCTTATTGCTTAGCAGAACCGATGGGCGGACCGCCCGCCCTATCTTGGGCAGCAATTAGGCAAGTTACTTCGCGTTTAAAAATGCATCTTTTTATTACGTATTGTCACGGTCGGCTTAACCGACTATTTTTATTGTAAATGTATTTTTCTGTTCTCGATATTAATTTTTTTTCACATAATTGTTGGATTATCTTTGAGAAACTTTGCTCAAACAAAGCTCTCGTACGCGGTGTTTTTTTTTTGTTTTTTTTACACATTAGATGTTAGATTACGTTGGTACATCATATTTTGTGGTAATGGCCACTTGTAGTGTAAATTAGGTATTGTTTGGAGGTTTTTAGTATTTTTTGAATGTTTTATGATAAGAACGTCTTGAAAGGAATATTAGAGGTGAAATAATCAATAAATCTAGAGATATGAGACTGAAATATTGCTAATTAAATATTATTTTTGTAGGTAAAATGAGAAAAATGTGTCGATTGATTAGATAGTTGAAACCGGGATGTTTGCAAAGATTATTAAAAGAAAGAACGTCTTTGATATTTAAACCGTAATAATAAAAAGAATTAAACCAAAATAACACATTTTTCAAACTTATCATAGAACTATCTATCATAGTACTAAATTTGTCGGAACAGCACTATAAACTCCAAACATGACGAGTGTGGGTTCGATTCCCATGCGAGGGGGGAATGCACTATTTTCATTTTTTGAGGCGTTGAATACTGTCGCTTAACACGCAACATCTCGAAAATTGATAGATGCGTCGGCAACGGAATGTCTTAATTCTAGGTTCACATCCTACTATACGCGGGATACAGCGTGAGGAAGTAATGACATAAAGAAAATAGTTTCACGCTGTATCCCGCACATAGCTGTGTAGGCAGAGGGAACCAGTGTTAAGAGGAGGCATTGCGGAACCCAACGCCGCGCTTTGCCTCGACACCAGAGCGAAGAAATAGATATATAAATTTAAATAAATATTTCATCTCCTCGAGTGAGGATCGAACCCACAACTAATCGATTTTACAGTCACACTTTGTGCCTCTGCGCCACGACCGACCTCTATGTAATGACATACAGATTAAAAACTAAAATATCAATTCCAACAAGTATTTTTACCATTTTAATTTCCTCCGGCCAGATCGATAAAGATCAGGGTTACCGGAGAGCTATGGGCGCACCATTAAGGAAATTGCTTTATAGACCCGGGATATTGCCCGCGTAGGGTAGCTTCAGTATGTGAAAGGTTGCTGTTTTTTTTTTGCAACGTATGATCATATAAGTTATATATTATATATACATTTTGATATAGTTTCTAGTATGATTCCGTCGTAGTGCAGTGGTCTGACTGTGAACGCGATGGTTGTAGATTCGATCTCCACTTAGGGAAATGTGCAGGATAAAGCGTGATTTTTTTTTACTTCTTACAAACTCTTACAAATGGTACTAATATTATAAATGTGTATGATTTAATAAAACTTTACAATATTATAGTTTATGAATCAGAATAAAACATATGCTAAAATTTACATAAACATTTTATATAATTTGGCTATAACATAACAATACGTTAAAGCGGGCGAAGCCGCTTTAGGGTCGCTAGTATATCATACATTCAACCTAAAACACAAAAAAACACATTTCTACAATACTATCACCGTTTAAAAAAATAATAAAAAACAAAAAAAAACGTAAAAAAAAAGCTTACGACATAAAACACGGGGTGTCTCTGGAGATGTGATTTATCGTGAGAAGACACTGTGGCCCTTTCAGGTATACTGGCAGGTGTTAGTTTTTTTTTAATATTTACAGGCACAGATATATGTATATTTAGTTTATTGTTGTTATAGAATTATATTTGATATTGAATTCTAGGAATAGTAAGTTTGATTTATGAGTAGCTATCAAATAATTTCTAAGGCCTTTTGAGGTTGCCGCGACGAGAAAGTATTTGATTATAACAGCGATGGTTGTAGGTTCAATTCCTACTTAGATATGTTATACTTAATAATTTTCACTTACCCGTTCTTGTAGATAAAGAGCGGCGTTGGGTTGCTCCACTTAACACGCATGTCTCGAAATATATCGTAAAGCGGAACGGAGTGTCTTAACGCTGGATTCCCTCTACCCTGTTACCATACGGGAAAACGAGTGAAGTTGTTTATTTTTTTAAATTCCAAATTTGCTTACTTTAGTTTTATAACTATTAGGTATAGGTTCTTATTAATAGGTCAGTGGTCACGTGTTCCTATTTCTTATACACTGGACAAGGAGTAGTTATTTAGACACAAAACACAATCTTCAACTCTACATTTAAACAAATAAAAGAGCTATCTGTAGAATTCCTTCATCAATAATACATTTTTCATTCACAACTTTTTTTTTATTTGAGACCACCGTACCACAGTGCGATAACGTCTGTCGTTAAATGCGACGGTCGTAGGTTAGTTTCCCATTTAGGGGGCGAATTATTTTCATTTCTCTGCACTGGTAGAAAAAAATGGGGTCACAAATTAGGACCACTCTCTCTCTGCCTACCTTTGCCAAATACGACAAACTCACCTTTCCATACTTCATAAGTATACAAAGGCCAGTCGTGGCGCAGCGGCACGAAGTGTGACTGTAAAACCAACTGGTTGTGGGTTCGATTCCCACTCAAGGAGATGAAATATTTACTTAAATTTATATTTCCATTTCTTCGCTCTGGTGTCGAGGACAAGCGTGGCGTTGAGTTCTGCCACTGAACACGCAATGCCTCCAGAATTCGGCAGAAAGTGGGGTACGGAGTGTCTTAACACTAGGTACCCTCTGCTTACCCTGCTGTCTGCGGGATACAGCGTGAAGCTGTTTTTTTTTTCATAAGTATACAAAAAGCTATCCTACATACAAAATAATTCGAAACGAACCAAAAACAACAATAATAAAATAGTAATTAATAGTTATTATTATTTAATTATAATTGATGGTTCATACAAATTACACCGCGGTCTACTTCCATACACAACACTGTTATTATAATACAGATTCTGATCTAAACAATTGTTGATTCTGGAAACGTCGAAAAGAATTATGAATGTATAATCAAGAAATACTATTGTGTTCATTTTTGATGTTTCATATCTCATATGTAATTATTGGTTGTGTATCGTCTAGAATATATATATTTATATATATTCCGACGGTTTTGATTAGGCAAATTGTTGTTGTTGTTGTTGCTGTATTTATTAGAATTTGTTGTTTTAATTGGGTTGTAAAAGTGGGGTTCTTAAAAATAAATAAATAAATCAGCTTCACGCTGTATCCCGCATGCAGCGCACGCACCAGATTGAAGAAAAGGAAATTAAATTTAAGTAAATATTTCATATCCTCGAGTGGGGAATGAACCCACAACCAGTCGGTTTTACAGTCACACTTTGTGGGCTTATTATTATTTTTGTTATACGCTGTATCCCGTAAATAATAGAGTAACCAAAGTGAATTTAGTACAATGGCAGGATAGGCATAGGGAACCTGGGAGCCTAGTATTTAGACACTCTATTCCCATAAAGACACATTAGTTCCTCACTTTCCGATAAATTAAATATTTAATTTCCTCCAGTGGGAATCAAACCCATAACCTATCACGCCCTTGTGCCCCTGCGCCACTATTAGCCTCGTACGAATTGTCATGATATACACATATCAACTTCATAGAAGCTTCATAATTAATTTAATAATAAATATGTTATCTATACAAAAATCTCAAGATTCAAAATCTCAAACCCACGACCACCGAACCCACCAAAGACGCCAACACCCAAACACCCATTAAAATAAAACATTATTAAACTATTACTAAATTACAATACAACATATGTATTTGCTCACCGCCGTCACGCTCGCCCGGCTCCAAAAGGAGGCATATTTAGTCAATTTCCTCGACAAATAATAAAAAGCAGGGTCCTCGCCCCTACCTAACGGGAACCTACCTACAGTAACTACCTACGGAGGTATAAATAAAGCACCGTCGCCACCTATTCAGATATTACAATTTTTCGCGTTATGAATACCGTCTAACCTCGTCTACCCTCGAGGGTGTCACACCTCAGCAATTTTATTTTAATTCTTATTTAGCGATGCCTTATTTCGGTTACAAGATTTTTACTATTTGTTTACGGTGGTAACGTTTTTTTTCTCTTTTATAGGCAACAGCGACGGGGCTATAGTCGTTTTTTTGAACGATCAACGTGTAATTCGACATTACGCGGCCTCCCTTACAGGCGCAAATTGGCTATTTGAGTGTCTTATAGCGTGACTTTATTGCTATTGTGGTGGAATTGGAACTTGTTTGAATGGAGGCGTTGTGTGCGGATTCAAATCTAATTGGGGGGGAAATATTTTCACTTTTCTAGTTCAGATAGGTGAAAAGCAACGGTTTTTGCGGTGGTTAAAGGTTCAAATGTGATTTGCGGAAATATTGTTGTCATTTTCCAGATCTAACAAAACAAAGCGCGGTGTTTAGTTCCACATAACACGCTGTGTCTCAAATTCAGTAGAAAAATGCAGAACAGACTGTCTTGTAACAAATTTTTTCTATGATTTATCCTGTGTACAGCGTTGCAATTCACTTAAAAAACTTAAGATCAGAGTGACTCAACACTGGTTTCACTCTGCAAAAATGAATATTGATACTCTGTTCCTTTATAACATTTATGAATACTTGTTTGCACGGTGTTAAGTTTTGTCACTCAACATATCTCGAAAATTGGATGTTGTGTGGGAAACGTAGAGTCTTAACAATAGTTTTAAAGCCTAAAATCATACACACTCAAAAATCCTAACGTAAAAAATAAAAAAAAACAAAACGCTACACTATTCTCTCCACAAAAAACGGCAGAGATGAGTCACTACACAAAAAAAAACAACACATTTTTAAGGCAACGCTCAACAAAAGCGCGGGTCAAGGACTTTTATTTTCATAAAATCGAATGTTCATTTGGAGTAAACCGTCATCGCTCCACTATCAATCATGCATGCACCATTGCGCCGCTTTTGTTCGTGTCGCGTATTCCGAAAGAGGTGTACGTTGTACGGGAACTGTGGCAGTTGGTACCTTTTCGCACTACACACGGTGCTGAGAATACTGTATTATTGCAATGCCTATTATTCAATTATTTTATTATTAATATGAATTTTCGATAATTTTAATTGTTTTTGTTCGTTGGTTGATGGCAATGGGATGGTTGTGGGTTCGATTTTCGTTCTGGGAAGTGATTATTTTGATGTTCTCGCTCTGGTAGGAAGATAAAATGCGGCGTTTAGTACCGATATTCAAGATGCCATGTGTCGAAAATTAGATATTGCATAAAACAGAGTGTTGTAACACTAAGTTTGCGTTTGCCTACTTTGCTATAAGCGAGATACAGTGTAAAAGTAAAATAAATTAGATAATGATTGATATGCTTATATATTTCTTAATCATTTTCTTCTATTTTCCACTTATTTCGATATTTTCTGGACGCTTAGTGTAGAATTCCGTTTCCGAATTTCGAATTCCGATATCCTTTACTACTTTTAGACTATAACATTAAATATTTTTTCATAAAGAAATAAATTTCAAAAAGATAATTTTGTTTCCTCGTAACTCCTATAATATACTTATACAGGGTGACACCGTTAAAAAAAGTAGGGAAAATTGTTAATGGTGTATGATATTGCCTCCCCTATTTTTAGGGTAAAAACACTGGGGTGGTAACACCTTCACGATCCCAGGAGGTGCTTTTTTTTCAAGTATTTTTTCTTCTCTACACGTTTTTTACGTAATGACGTCGAGGTCCTGCGAGACTTGGAAATATCCATTAGATAGAAAATGTCTTAATGTAGCAGTTTATTTGTAAAACCATTTGGCGCAGTGGTTAAAACCGATTGTGTGAAACAAGTAACCAGTTCAGTATTGAATATTTTATTATTTTTTATGTTGAGTGTGATAAGAGACTGACAGTCTTGATTCTCTACTACTTAGTCCTATTTAAAGAATTAGCTATAGGTATAGAGGTATTATAATGAACTAAATTGTGAATACAAAGTAATTTAAATATTTTTTTACATAGATATTTTTATTGAGATATCTACTTTTCCTTTTAAGAATTTTTAATATGTCAAAAACAAAAGTGTTAGATAAATAGATTTTTTCATATTAAAATCATTAAATATTCCTATTGATTGCAAAATATATACTATTCTATAAGTGTAGCATCTTATAAAAAAAACATATTATATTTTCACGCGCGCAAGTAGAAGGTACCTAGTGTAGACACTGTGTTAATTAACTTAATTTTTCTTCCCCAGGCAAGTGGTGTGGATCCAGGCGAGAGTGGTCGTCGCCGCCGGACGTGGCGCGGCGGGTATACTCCTCAGTGTTCCTGGGCAGCCCTGGTGAATATCCAGGTAAGTTTTAGTTAACATTCTAATATGATTTGTAAAGTCGTTCAGTTCGTGTATTTAAGGTCTATTATAGATATAAGACACAAAAATATATTTTAAAAAGATTGTTTTTTTAAGCAAACGCCTTTAGTACTACAATATTCATACAAAATATATGATAAAACTACCAAAATTAAGGCAAATTTAACAAAAAAAACAAATAAATCGACTCAAAACAAAAAAAAAATGGCTAATAATTTAATTTACTATAATAAAATACGTGCATTCACCGTCTGTACGTACATAAAATTAGTGATGCCGTCAGTTATACAGTCTGAACAACCAAAGAGCAACGATTCTGCGTCTCTCCGCGCGGGCCTTAAATAAATTTTTATATAGCCAGAGTCGCGCGTTGACAGTCAAATCGATCTTATAATGATGTGACGAAAAGTTACGACAAATTTCATACTTACTCACGGTTTTACGCTTTTGTTTCTCTTATTTTGTGGTAATTTTCTTGTTTTTTTTTTTTGTTTTGGAGAGAGTTGAGTGAGTAGTCACTCAGATTTTTTTTTTGGTCGTTTAAAGGATTTTTTTATCACGATTTGTTGAATGAATAAGACAAAGATAATACTTTTATTATAAATAGTCAAATTATAACCTTAAACAAACTTTGAATCCATAACCTCTAACTTAGATACATTATACTACAATGATGTCATAAAATAATAAAAAATAAAAATCTTTAATATTTTAAAGCACAAAGCTATTTTACATATCATTTTCCCTCAGTATACGATGTATCCTTCCTATAAGTTATAAACTATCTTTATACTAAAAAACGATCAAAATTTGTTCAGCCGTTTTTGCGTTATATTGTAACAAAAATACAAACATTCAAATTAATAATATTAGGATTTAGTACCGAATATTGTTCAATCAAACCACTTGTCATATAACAAAAGATATCGATATACCAACGCCATCTATTAGCCCATTCATAACAATAAAATGAAAGCCACACTCCAAGTCAAATTAAATCTTATTCCATTGTTATAAAGCAACAATTTCAATAACACGAACGTGCACTTACACCGTTAAGTACTGTACACGTCAACATCATTCATCTCTTTTCCGCACGTGGTTTTGATCTATTGTTGTCTCCCTCGTATCGTACTACATCAGTTTCATTGCCCGTTTCCATTACACTAAATCAATTATTCGCACTTAACAGGCATTTCGGATTGTTTTGTTGTTTTTTTTGGTATAAACAAATATATTTTTAGTACAAATATAATATAGAGACTTAGATATTATTGGTTTTTATCTAAATTTGTTTCAAAAATAAAGGTTTAAAGCAAAAATTTTAAAAAATTAATACTTAATACAGCCAATAATATATATTATTTCTCAACATAAAACTTTATATAAGTATACATCATGTGATATTCCTTAGAGAAATTCTCACAGTACCATTTTCTTTATAAAGATGCAGAATAAAGTGGTAAAATCGTTCGAAACGAAACCATTATTCGAAGCTTCGTTACAATTCCGATTTTTATCTAACGTCTCGAATGAATGCCGAAGACGGATTACAGTTTACAAAAACTGCGATAGAAAAGGACACTCGCAGTCAATCGATGCCGTCCTCAAACAGAAAGGATTGAAAGAAAGAGCACGCGCGATATCGTCTTTACGACGTGTAAAAGAGATATAACAATTCCTTATGTTGCTATTCTTAAGTCATTCGCACGATCAAAATAGCACTTTATTGTTGAGCATTAAGGTCGTTTTTCTATTGTTATTATTGCATAATGACAATTGTAGCGTTTAGTACTGAAATGTTATAACTTGATTTTGATCTGTAAGGGATATAACGCTCAGTGGTTGTGTTAGAAGGTTGGTTTTAGAAGGTACCGGGTTCGACTCAGGCTGGTAGTATGGTTGCTATGGTGACCCGCTGCGCTGGAATGTTTAGGTTAACTTGAAGAGTTGCCCGCATCAACGATGATTTTCTCATAAATTAGAATATATGTATGTATTGTAGATACAAATAAAACTAGTCATATTGACTAACAGCTGATGTATATTTGTTTTAGTTTCCTTTGTAAAGAAGTTATTTTTAACATTTGTTTTTATAAAATTTGGATTCTGATACTTTTTCTTTATCGAAATTTTAAGTTTAATTATTCAATTATTTTCAAGTCTTTTTTATTTTAAAATAATGTATTTACATATTTATTAAGATAATCAGAGGCCAGTCGTGGCACAGGAGAACAAAGTGTGACTGTAAACGCGATTGGTTGTGGGTTCGATACCCACTCGAGGAAATGAAATATTTGCTTAAATTTATATTTACATTTCTTCGCTCTGGTGTCTAGGCAAAACGCGGCGATAATTTTCAGCACTCAATACGCAATGCCTTCAGAATTCGTTGGAAAGTGGGAAACGGACTTTCTTAACACTAGGTTCCCTCTGCCTACCCTGCTTCGTGCGGGATACAGCGTGATTTTGATTTATTAAGATTAATATAGCAAATAAAATCATATAAAAAAAGCGTATAGCACAATAAAAAGAACTAGTGCTTAGACGGCCCAATAGGTTCAAATCCTGATTATTTTAAAGATTTTCGGTATTATTGTAGTGCAGCATTTTAAGACATAACTAATTAAACTAAACATATTTACAGTTGTTTTATTAAAACAAAGCCATGTTCATCCATCTTATCCCCGGCAACATAATTATATGGGGCTCGAGCTAATTTTGAAAAGTTTCAATTCGCGCTTAAGATACAGGATTATGCGAGATGGCTATATTGTGAGAGTGAAACAGAATGAAATTGCTCAATTTGTATTTAAGTCATAATGTGGCTTCGAATTTCTTTCCCAAAAAATCCAATAAGATCGATCTCCCGCCATGTCCGCAAATTGGTGTTCGTTAGCTTTGTGTGTGATCTTAAAGTACAATCATTTCTATCAATAAATATTATCTATATATATATGAATATTTTTAAAAAATGTTAAATTGAACGCGCCATCCTCAAGAATTGCTAGTTCAAATTGAAAAATATATTTTTGTTTTGGATAGTCCACTTATTATTTCCTTGATAGGAAAAGTATTACAAGAACAGGAGAGCAATTTCCATTTGATTAAACAGGTGCCACAGGTAAAGCAGATATGTAATTTTAATAGAAGATGGTTATATAGGTTCGATCCCTGTTACTTTCATTTAATTTATGATAATAGTAAATTCGATTCTACTTAGGGCTATGTTCTTATGTAAAAAAATTTTCGTTGGCTTTGGAAACATAAAGTTTATTGAGTTATGCCAATTCTTTAAATTAATTTAAATTTATACGAGTAAGATAATATCATCATTTTATAAATCATGATTGATCTTAATATTTTTGAAAGAATTTAATATATTTAAGCAACACAATTTCCATATATAGAGGGGTAGGTAGTGTTAAAATACACCGATCTTGATAAAAAGAGTCATACGATTATTTTTATTTATTTTTATTTCACATTTCTTCTTTAATTTGCCGCAAAAATCAAGATATACTTAAAGTAAAATAAAACTTGCAAAAAAGAAGTCTCGCGTGTCTCTGTATCGCTGGTTCAAAGCTCACCGCTTAAGCTTAAAGATACATTTTAGTCTCCTTCTTATTTTATATTTGGATACTATCGTGGCTTATTTGTGAAAAGTATTTTACTTACTTAGGTTATTTACTCGGTCTGTTTCCTAGCTAAAAACCCAGTGTTAAATGAAGTTCAAATATAGACGTATGAACAACGAAGTGTCTTAACACTACATTCTTTCCATTTACACCGCAAAAACAGGATAAGCGTGAAAAGATAAAAAAAAGTTTTTTTTATCCGTCCCGAGTGGTCGACGCGACGATCGTTCACCGCTCGCGAAAATTGCATCGACTTTACTCATCGGTGACTGTACTGTAACGCAATTAAGCCCGGCCTATCTATCGATGGGGAGATAGCATGCGTTTTACTGCGGAACCTGTTTTTAGTAAAGTTAAGTAATTTAACTATATATTAGTATTAGCTTGGATTTCTTAGACATTCTAAAGCTAATATGTAGCTAGTATACAGTAATTACAGAGGCAAAGTTGTATTAGACTTGAAAATTCTATATAAAAAATAAGCGTTTTTAGCTAACAAAATTTGTTAACACACTTTAAGTAAATGTCAATCATTTTATTTAAAGAAATATTAATTTAGTAATGTTAAAGTTCAATCAATAAACATAATTTTATTTAAGCAGATATCAACTGATCTGCAAAAGAGGTCTATAACATTAATTAACCTATTTATTATATTTTCATTAATTATAAAACGAAGTATTTCAATAATCATTGCTTTAAGGCTCTTTTGATACGTGTTAAATTGAGCGCGAATTTCTGAACCATGTGATTGTAAAAATCTTGTCGTTACAGTGGCTGCATTAAAAATAAAGATATTACTCTCTAGCCCTAGCCTCTGTTAGCCTGGACTTAGACTTTCCTTCCAACTATTTGTGTATTTTTAAATGCACTAACGTATATTTTTTATGAGAAATGAAATATATAATATTTTCATTTATCGTTCTGGTGATGAGGCAAAGTTCCAGAATTCGACGGAAAGTGGGAATCGAAAGTGACTTAATGGGAACGGAGTGTCTTAACACTATGTCGCTAGGTTCCTTTTGACTATTCTGCTATGTGCAGGATACAATATGAAGCTACAAAATAAAAGCAATAACAAAGAAAGCACTTGTATACACGTACGGATTTTGTAATGAAACTAACACAATATTGTTGTATGTTCTTCACTATGATCGATCACTCCTAATTAACTGTGGACAAGATGGTTGCGGGTTTAATTTCTGTTTGGGAGAAACGAGTAAAATGTGATGTTAAGATACAACAATAACAATATCTCAAAAAATAATAGAAAGTAGAGAATAAATAATATCACTATTAAGTATAGGTATGATGCGTAAAGATAAACATAAAGAGTTTATCTCGATTTAAATGCAATCTCTTGGTGGTCCGAAACATGAGTGAACAATTTGTAAGTTTCGTTACACCTGCGCTCTGCCCTGACCTCTCACCTCCAGCATGAGCCGAGAGTCGATTATATGCTAATACAAGAATAACCTGCCATTTACGTAAACGAGAGGTACAATGAATATTCCACTTTGGATTGAAGAAACATTTTATTTGGGGTAGCGTCTTGTGCATTGTAAACTTGATATTTTGCAGTACTACTTGTCAATTGCTAATCTTAAATTAGAATATTGTACGAATAATAATTTTAATATTAATGACAAATGGACATTATTATTTCAATAATCGGTTTTTTAAAAAACGAAGAGGAAATAATTTTGTATTATATTATTACAGAAGGAACGCTTCTTGTATGAGTTTGCGTCACCAAATACTTTAAACTTTCCAAGTGAAGTGTAGGCGGCATTTGATTAACAAACTTGTATTAAGCTTTGATAACTGTAATTGGTCAAACTCGTTTTTGTAAGTTTACTGTAAGAGACTGTGGGCGACATCGAACGCCCAAAATATAAGACGGTGGACATCGGAATAGCAGAATAATAGGTAGGCAGTAGGTAGACGAGGTACGGAGGCCGCAACTCAAAAGCGCGACGCACACCGACACACCCACGTCTTCATTAAAAGCACTCGCTTATCGTTAAAATCGATCTCGTTACGAACAATGAAATGCGTCGAAACAAAAAGCAGGCGAGCGCCGAACGAATACAAGAAATGTAATCGGCCGAACGCAGCACCAAATAAAATAAAACCTCAATCAAAAATCTTAAGGCATTCGGTATCATAACCGGAGCGGTGCGTCGACCCGTGTGAGTTACACGGCCGCGGCCGAAACGGGAAAAAAACAACGAAACTATAATAATGTAACGCACTAAGTATCCGTCTTAAAAATACGCCTCGATCTCCGTTGCGCGCGTCGCGGCATTAGCGGGATGTGGAAACGCGCGCCGCAACGCCGATGTAAACTGGACCTTAGTGCGAAGGTAATAGGGTGTTTATTGCGTGTGTGCGGAGAGCGACGAGCGGAGGGCCGGAGGGTGGCGGCGGGTGCGGGCGCGCGGGGGGGCGCGGCGGTGATGGATGGCCCAATCAGGCGGCGTGGCGGTGCCGCGCTAATCGTGCACTGCGCCCCGAGCCGGACGCACACACGCGCGCCGCCACTCACACCGCCGAGACGCCTCGACAGTCACGTAAAAGCGCATAGCCTTCCGAGATGCCTACCGCGGTCCGGCGGAAAATCGATGGAAAACAGAGAACGCCCCTCGAACAAACATGAGTTATTTACGTCTCGATCGATAGCCACCAACTGTTGTAAACACCGGGGAAAAAAATCCTTGGAGCACTCGCGCTCACCCTGGGCTATTAACGGCCACGTGACTAATTTCGGGCTGTCACTCGCAGCCACCGAGCACGTGAGGCCTCGGCCCGCACGGTCACACTTTACACAGATGCTGGGTACATACAGAAATAAATAAAAAAAATCTTATTAAAATAAACATACGATTAATTCTTTGTATTGCGATATAAGTATGTATATTTGTAAAAAGGTCAGATAAATATCACTGCTAACTTTATCCGAGGCCCCGATATTGAGAGATACGGCCGATACTTGTTCTTTTGTAACAAAACACAGTCGTTTAGTTACTTGCATTTTAGGCTCAGAGAGTATTCACCAAATCGAGTTTATTTCTCACGATCGCCAACTAACTGTTAAGGAGAAATTTAGCGTTTTAACAAAAACAAAGACAATTTGGTGCCATTTAAGTTCAAAGTCACCTGTAAAAAGCGTATAGAACCGGCGATTCATTACGGCGAGTGAATCGAGTCACATAAATCAACGGCCATCGCATTTTATCAAGACCTTTCTCTAATCCTGCCTGAATTGAAACGGATCTAATGAAACTGAGTAGGTTCCTACATACCTATACGTACCTACGTGTAGATAGGTAGGTACCCACTCGGTGTAAGTCGAATAAAAAAACAACACGGCATCGAGATACCCTACGATCATTTCGACTTTTTTCCGGCGTTCGTTCTCGAGGCGTGCGTTTTTTTTTCTCTTCTTCTTATTATATTTTTTTAATACTGTCTTCCAAGTTTTTTTGTTTGCCTTTCCATAAATATTTTAGAATCGTACCCATTCGGGGACAGGCGAAGCGAATGGATTAGGATTTGGATATTTTCGAGGGCGAATAATTTATTCTCGTCCTTTGTTGAGATATGAATAATGTGTGCTAGTGATAAATCTACCCCGCTATCGGCCAAGACGTCGGAACTTGGCGTTTGGTTTAATAGTTTCCGCTTTACATTGGCTATCTTGATCCGTAATGGTGTTTGTTTTTACGCTTCTATTACAAGTGGATTGATAGCTTTATAGTATAGCTGGTGGTGGAGTTTGTGGTTAGGTTTGCGATTTGGATTGATCGGTTGATGTGGATTCGATGTTTATTTGGGTATTTTAGTATTGAAAAAATTAAATCATATCGGCTTCACGCTGTATCCCACACGCAGAGTAGGTTAAGACACTCCGTTCCCCACTTTCTGTCAGCATTTTGGAGCCATTGTGTGTTGAGTTGCAGGACTCAACGCCGCGTTTAACCTCGACACCAGAGCGAAGAAATGGAAATATAATGGGTTCAAATACCTCCCTTGGTAGTTAATAATTGTAATTTGGATATTGTACCGGTCTGATGAGGTAGATACATCACTGTGTTTAACTCCGTCGCTTTGCACACCATATCGCAACATAACTATATGAGCATAATATGGTAGGAGTATAAGTTTTTCTGTGTTTTTCTTGAAAATAGAAGATTGTTGATGTACAAATAAAATTATTTACCTAATATTATAAACAAAATTAAGATATTTAATTCAAAACCGTATTGCTCTTAACAACTTCCTTTCCGACTTACCAATACGAAACAAAAAAAAAGAAATTAAACAACAATTTAAATGGTCCCCATTTAAATTCCAATAAAACTGATTTAAACTACCTACCCAAAGTACCCAAAGTACAACCAACTATTCGAAATATGCGGCTCGTTTAAAAAGCCCTTAACTAAATTATTAATGTAACAAAAAACTAAAAAGAAAAAAAAAGGGCCAACCCGATGATTTACGTACGTCAATTTTGACAGCTCGTAGCTATGTTTGACCAAAATTATAGTAATTTCATAAAACACCCATATACTTAGAAATTTAGAAAAAAAAACATAAGTAAATTTGATGAAGGATATCCTATAATAGATTGAAAATGTAAGGAATGTCGATTGTGAGGCAGTGAATTCGATATTGTTCAGATTGTTTGAAATTAAAATATTTTGTAATTGATTATATTAATGTTTATTGGTGTTGAAGCCAGTTTGGTGGTTGTAGGTTCAATCTGCAGTTGAGGAAATGATTTATTTTAGTTACCTCGCCCTGGTAACGAGGCAAAACGCGGCGTTGAGTTCCGCCGACTCAATACGCAATGTCTTAAGAATTCGGCGGAAAGGAGGAGGCGAAAGTGTCTTAATGGGAACGGAGTGTCTTAACACTAGCTTCCTAGGTTCCCTCTAGTACTTATTAGACTATTTAATAGCGTGGTACAGCTAGAGACACGCTACACCGTAGAATAACCATAACTTTTCTACCGTTTGTGAAAAAATCTTATTACAAATATTTTTATGTTTCTGTTCTGATATCAAATCGCATAGCAGAGGAGTTATAGTGTTAAGACACTACGTTCCCCAATTTTCAAAACATAGTGCGTAACGAACACATATTGTAGTGGGCGGGAAACGAACCCACAACCGTCTCGAGTACACTCACACGACATCCCACTGAGCCACGACGGCCTAATGTAATATAAATAAAACCGTTTCAACTTACCCTACCTTGTAATGCGTTATAAATTTTATTACCATCCGTGTTCGACCTACACGCTGTTCGGATAACTTTTTTGTAATCATTTCTGCTTTGGAATAAACAATTTTATTTATAAGTTGTCATTTCTTTTTTTTCTTACATTTACTGCAATAAGTATAAAAAGAAAAGAGCGAAATAAAGTTTCGCATTTCGCTTAACATGTCACTGTTTAAATAATGACATGTTAGGTTGTGTAACCCAACGCCGCATTTTACGTAACTTATTCAAAAATTATACTTATATGTACCACTGCGCCACACTACCTTATTTAAAACGGTATTATTTTTAGCTTCACGCTGAATCCCGCAAATAGTAAGTTAGGCAGAGAGAATCTAGTTAAGTTACTTCGTTCCCCACGTTGTCGTATTAACAGAGCGGGGAAATGAAAATTGTTCATTCCTCTGGAATCGAACCAACTACCGTCGTGTTTACGATCAGATGGTATAAAACTGTACTATGACGGCCTCTCCAAACGAAAGCAACTTTAATAAATAAGAAAATCTCAAATTTATAAACTTACCACAGTCAGTAGGTACGTTCCGACAACAATTTATGAATAGGTACCTAACTTAAATTATTAAATTAGCTTCACGTGCATTGCGGGTTGAGTGGCAGAACTCAACGCCGCGCTTTGCCTCGACACCAGAGCGAAGAAATGGAAATATAAATTTAAGTAAATATTTCATCTCCTCGACTGGGATCGAACCCACAACCAATCGATTTTACAGTCACACTTTGTGCCACTGCGCCACGACTGGCCTCAACCTAACTTCTTATTATTAAATAACTTTAAAGTTAAAAAAAATAAACGATGTCCTCCGCCCTCCTCCGCATCACAATAAAAACGGGGATTTGACAAGATTAAAATTATAATTCAAGTTATTTTTGACGTGCGTCTTATTGCTTTTTCGCTACGGACCGTTTTTTTTTTCTTTCTTTTTTTTTTGTTGCGTTTAACCGCGAGACGGTGTAATCCTGAATGTGAAACGAATAAATAAAGGTAGTTAGGTATTGGTATAAATATGAGAGGGATACCTATGCAAATTAATGTTTAATATATTTTTTAATTGTTTTTTTTTTATTTAGCTTCATGCTGTATCCCGGATTTCTATAGCGTGGTAGGTATAGGGAACATAGTATTAAGACACTCTTTTCCCCGTGCGCGGTGCACGGGGAAAAGAGTAAGTGGCGGAAGTCAAATCTGAGCTTTGACAATTCATTCCTCTCATAGGAATCGAATCCAAAGTTGCCGCGTTTACAGTCAGACGCTGTGCCGCTGCGCCACAACGCCCACTGAAATAAAAATTATATATATGTATATCCATTCTTTAATATATCTATTAAATTTTCATTTCTTTGAAATATTTGCCGAACAATAAGTAACATGGCTGAGTCAGAATGACTTGAAAATTTCGAGTCTTGATCATTTTTATTGTTTTTATACTTCTTTTTTTACATCTGACGTAACTTAACACTGCGTTTTACCAGATAAGGCATGAAAAACCAAAAAAAAAGAACAAGATAAACTCCTACTGAACCACGAGGTCAATCTTTAATATTATATAAAAACTAGATTTAATCGAAACAAAAATTAAAACTTCATCTTCCACCCATATATTCATACACTTTATTACATTTTATTGTAATAATACCTACAAATATAAACAATTTGTGAAACGTCAAAAAGATTAAAGCCACCTACTGACAATAAAACTTCTTTAAAGGCTTAAGAAAGGATTTCTCATTACATTATATGAGTGATTTGATAGCTTGTACGAATAAAATATCGCTTTTGGCATAAACTCATCGTGTATGGGACACTTTAAATTAAAAAAATAAAATAATAATAAAGTACGCCGACCTCTTTAGTTTCCCGCCGAGCTGTCAATGTTCATTTTGAAATGCGGTCACGAAGGATAAACGAAAGGCAGTGGTTCTTTTTTAGCTGCACGCTGTGTTTCGCACATGGTAGGTAGAGGGAACCTGGGAACCTTGTGCTAAGACACTAAGGCACTTTCGTTTCGTTGACTGGAGGAACTGTACGCCGCCATAGCTATATTCACATACAAAATAAATAAATCAGCTTCACGCTATCACGCACACAGCAGGGTAGGCAGAGGGAACCTAGTGTTAAGACACTCCGTTCCCCACTTTCTACCGAATTCTGGAGGCATTGCGTGTTGAGTGGCAGAACTCAACGCCGCGCTTTGCCTCAACACCAGAGCGTAGAATTGAAAATATAAATTTAAGTAAATATTTCATCTCCTCGAATGGGGATCGAACCCACAACCAGTCGATTTTCAGTCACACATTTGTGCCCCTGCGCCACGACTGGCCTTAACTCTTATATATACATACAAATATGTATATCTATCTATGTAAAACATTTTTTTTATTGCATCTATCTATTCTCCATTACACCATCATAAAACCCATACACATGGAATATGATTAAACAGCCATGTCTACGTATTCAGCGTGATTATTTCAAATCACCAACACGTAACATTAGCGGTAATCGCTGGTAATGGCCGTGATCGAGTGCAGTTACGAGTAGGTGCGGTGTGGGAAACAATCTAGTGTTTACTATAGAATTGTTGTATTATTGGCACCTACCTACCTGTAGTGTAGAATAGAATTGAAGTGGATTTTATTTTTGTATTATAAAAGGTTGTGTATGAGGCCAGTCGTGGCGCAGCGGCGCAAAGCGTGACTGTAAAACCGACTGGTTGTGGGCTCGATGCCCACTCGAGGAGATGAAATATTTACTTAAATTTATATTTCCATTTCTTTGCTCTGGTGTCGAACTTAAGTGGGGCGTTGAGTTCTGCCACTCAACATGCAATGCCTGAAGAATTCGGCAGAAAATGGGGAATGGAATGTCATTACACTAGGTTCCCTCTGCCTACCCTGCTGTGTGCTGGATACAGCGTGAAACTGATTGATTTATTTTATAAAGGGCAGTTTCATGTTTCCTCTCGTATAGCTGGGTAGGTCTCTATTCAAATATAGGAAAAGCTCGAATGTGCTTTGTTTTAGGATTTCGTAAACGGGACACTGCTGTCAGTCCGTCCGTCTTTCCGTGGGTCACCAGACTTTATCTAATGAACTGTGATAGTTAGACAGCCTAAATTTTCACAGATTATATGTTACTGTTGTCGCAGTAACAAAAAAATACTATAAAACAGATTTTTTTTTTAGGTGTTCCTTACAACAAACATGGTTTTTGGCCTTTGGCCCTTTGTGCGCGAGTCTGACTCGCACTTGGACAGTTTTTTGCTATGGAATATTGACATTTGACAATAACGATAATAAGGCATTTTATTAATAGAAACATTAGTCAGAGCGGTAAAAGAACACATACACATGAAGATAACGCTATAGCAACGAAAAAGTGCGCGGGTTCGATTCCTGCTACGTTTAAATTTTTAATAATTTGAAATTCTATAGAATTAAAGTTAAGATGTATTTTTAAAATAATACAAACATACGTACGTAGGTCGATGGTTATGTAATTAATTTGCATTTTACAAAGGTTAGTGTACACTTATATTCCATATAAGGAGATATTATTTACTTTATAAATAATGACGTTGTGGCGCAGATGTTATGTTTACGAAGCATGTGATGGATGTAAGTTTGAATTGGTTAATAGATATGTATTTAAAAATATAATAATATATTTGAAATATAAACAGTTACGAGATTGAGGAAATGAAAATATTTAATATTTCATTTACTTGATATTCATTTACTATATGCAGCGACTGCGCTAGGCCTCAAAAAAAAAAAGAAAAAATAGTACACCATTTTCATGTGTTCTTAGAAAAAAAATTATTTTCTTTCACCACAAAACGTGTAGTGATGGGGTCTAAAAAAATGACAACAGATAATAAAATAAATACAAGATTTAACAAGAGTAAAGAGAGCGAACGCTGTTAGACCTGCGGTTTGAGTCAACTAAGCGTCAAACCGCACCGCGTACTGTCAAAGAAATCTATTATTATTGACAATGTTTTATAACTATGTAGGTACATCCCTAGCGCATAATACATAATATTTTAAATATTAAATAATTTGTAATGTAAGGTAATGTACGTATAAAAAAATAACTATAAAATACAAGAATCGATTTTCATTATTTAGTACGGCTATTCAAAGATAGATGGCGTTGCGTTGTAATTTAAATTTATATTTTTCTGTAGTCTGTACAATAAATAAAAGACATTTATTTTCTTCCATGCGTTGTCTAATAAGAAAGAAGTGTATATTTTAGCTATGACTTTTTAAATTCCCAAAGAAAACAATTTATCCATAACATTTTTTAGTTTCACGCTTTATCTTTCAAATAGCAGGCCAAGCATAGGGAACCTTGTGTTAAGGCACTCCTTACTTATTTTCAAGATGATGAAAACTCAATGTCACCACAAGACAATTCGCCCCAATGAAAATCAAACCCACAACCGTTACGTTTAGAATCTAACATTGTACCATGAGTACCTCTACATTTTCAAATAAAATTCAATAAGCCCAGAAAATGAGACCAGTATCCGACATAGTCTCTTAAGTGTTTGTACATCATTACAGTCATCTCATAAATCTCTATGATTCCACATAAATTATTATTTTAACTGGCAACGCCGCGACACCCGCCCGGGAGCGCTTAGCAATCCATAAAATTAGAACAAAAGATTTTACTTCTATCAAGATGCTGATGTGAAGGGAGTGACGTACGTCGGACGTTTGTGTTTAAATATTTCACAAAGTTTTATGGGTATTTTTATAAAATATTTAGGATTTTTTTTAATGTGCATAGTTGTGTGTGAGGCCAGCCGTGGCGCATGCGCAAGCGTGAATGTGTGATACAGCGTGAAACTAAAAATCTTAATAAATAATATTATATAGTTTTCTTTGATCTATTAATCATTTATTTTCGGAACTTAACACTGAATAACTTGAAACATTGGTTGCTGCGTGAGAGAACAGAATGTTATCACACCAGATTCCCTCTATCTATTTTGCTAAAGATAAGATAAGAGGCCGCTCGTGGCGCAGGAGCACAAAGTGTAACTGTAAAACCGACTGTTTGTGGGTTCGATCCCCACTCGAGGAGATTAAATATTTACATAAATTTATATTTCCATTTCTTTGCTCTGGTGTCGAGGATAAGCGCGGCGTTGAGTTCTGCCACTCGACACGCAATGCGTCTAGAATTCGACAGAAAGTGGGGAACGGAGTGTCTTAATACTAGGTTCCCTCTGCCTACCCTGCAGTATGCGGGATACAGCGTGAAGCTGATTTATTTGATTTTTTATCTTTCTAAAAAACTAAATAAATAATAGTATATGGAGACCGATCTATTAATAGTTACACCACGATAGCCGTCGATGGGTTTCGCCGAACATCCCGCGGCCGGCGTTCCCGTGAACGCGAGCTGTAATTAAAAACAAACGGGCCCGCCATTGTTTACGTTACGAACGAATTGCCTTTTGTGCGGGATGATTCGGTGTACGAAAATATGCTACGTACGTACGTTTGTATGTATGTATGTTTGTATGTAGGTACCTTATACAGAATATTAATGCAATAAATCTAGTTGATATCTTTTTGTTTTGTAATTTTGGAGGGTAGTACGCTAAAGTTGCTTTTTTTTTTCGAATATATCGATTATTATAATCGATTTTGAGTGTAATATTCGGAATTGTAAATTCGATTTAGATAAAATTTGACCGAATTATTTTGACATTATGCGAAAAACAAACTTTTCTGCATAATGTCAAAATAATTCGCCTAAAATTTGATTGTGGGTATGATAATCAGAACTATAAACTCGATACAGATAAAATATTGAAACGAAATTTCTAAAAACGTTTGTTTATTTTTTTAAACAAAAATATTTTTTACTTATTGTTCTAAATATATTCATCTCAAGTTATTTTCTCTATCGCCAAGTAGCTGTTCCGGCTAATAACTTCTCCTAAGACTTTCATATTAAATTAGGTGTTCAGACGGTCTATATTAGACGCGATGTGTCACTCGTAACGAGGTGGGCGTCCGCAACTGAACTGTCATGCCGATTTGGATAAATATATAATAAGAACTAAATTAATGTTGTCAGATTTTAGTATCTCAACAATCTCTTAAATGAGGTGTTGTGTTGTTGTTAGGATAAATAGCAGATAAAGAGAACATAGTGTCAAGACACTGTCGTTTTTAACTCAAATTTGAGACATTGCATGAGGCGTAACTCAACGCTGTACTTCGATAAATTTATATTTTGTGTTTGTTTTATAAGACGTATTGCTTAACATTATTAATTACGCGCACAGAGTTTAATTTAAAGTTAATAAGTATAAAAACGAAATATATTTTTTTAATCTAATATAAAATGAATATATAATATTTTTCCACCATCATAATTTACGTTCACTCCTAAATAACAAGCGAATTAACTTATTTTATTGAACGATTAACACTCACACAGCTTACAGCACTATAAACCAGTGTTGCCAACATAAAAAATACAAACAAGCTTACACAGAATCCGCTAAAAGTAGCATACATTTGCCACTTATCCATTAAGTAGCTTTAGGACACTAAATTCTGCTCCAAAAAAAAAAAGCTAATACAGTTTCTCGGTATAACAAATAATTGTCTTTTCTAACAAGCTTCTCGGCCTATTTCTGCCGGAGCCGGGAAAGGTCCATACGACATAAATAACCGTTCTTAATTAAGCAACCGTAAACAAGAATATAGTAATTTCTATTTTGCGACGGCACATGTAAAATGAGGCGCCGTCGTGGCGCTGTGGCACGATGGTGTGGCTTTAACGTGATGGTTGTGGGTTCGATTGCCACTCGAGGGAATGAATTATTATTATTTTTTTTTTTGCTCTGGCTCCAAGGCAAAAGCCTGGCGTTGAGTTTCACTACTCAGCATGGAATATCAATGAAATTCGGCAGAGAGTGTAGAACGGAGTGTCTTGACACTATGTTCCCTCTGTCTACAGAGTCCTTCTGCCTACTGAGTGCGGGCTACGGCGTGAAGCTAATTTTATTTGATTTAATTTTTACATGTAAAATAAACTTGTATTCATACATGTAAGACGTTACGACACATCAATCGAGTTTTAATCCCACATCGAGTTATTGCGTTTAAAATCAGTTATTTTATGGCGTATAAATAATAAATACCTTCCTTTATGATATTCACTGAAAGTAATGTTTGTTTTTCACCTGATTTATTTTAGTTACGGTATCGTAAAACGTGAGGTTTACGAGCACAGATAATGACTTAATTAGATAGATTCGATTTAATATCTGTGGCCGGTGACAGGTTACGTCGGTTTGACATTTGTGCAATTTGAAGTTTAATTTTATGTTGCTATATGGAAATATTATAAAAAAATATTATAAAAAGTGTGTTGCAAGCACAAATCAGATATTATACATGCTTCTAACAAAAAATTAAACATCTAATTTTTTTCATTCGTGACGTGTCTAATATTTGTAATACAATAATATTTTTAATTTTAACGTTATTATCGTGATTTGAATCCACATCTCATATGGCCGACCAATTTTTATAACATTCAATAAAAATTTTAGACGAAATATTTTCTTTCCTAAGTATCAAATACTAATTTAAAATATCAAAAATCTAATAAGATTATCCATAATTTTAATTTTATATGACACCATCAAGCTATCAAAACACCAATATAAATTTACGACAAAATTGCATAGTTTTAATAACTTAAAACCTTAATATTCCATGCACGTAACGATCGGTGGCGATCATAGTATAGCAGTTTCGTCACGTTTTTATTCAAATAACAATTAGCTGCAGGCCAGCACCGTCGAGACCGGCATTCTGAAGTATTTTTATACTGTAGCCGGAACTGCGAGCCAGATTAGCATTTTAGTCTGGATAAGCCAAGTGTTTGGTCTAGGCAGGAATTTAAAGTAGAGAGCTAACCGTGTTTGTGTCTTGTCTGTATTATAATAGTTGGTTTTGATTATTTATATTTTTAGTGCTGTAGGTATTGGGTGTGGTGGTTATTGTAGATGAGAAAATTGTTAGAGAAATCAGGAAATTGAGTGATTTTTAAGGATCCGTATCCGAGGAGTAAATTGGGTCCTGGGTTACTAAGACTCAGTTGTTTGTCTGTCTGTTCGTCTATCAGCAGTCTTCATTAATCGTCATAATTAGGCAGTTCAAATTTTCATAGATCTAACAACAAATACTAAAATGTAGAATAAAGTATATATTTAAGGGAAGTAAATATTTATGAGAGCCCCACACAACAATCGTGTTTCTTTGCCGTTTTATAGATAATAGTACAGAACCCTTCGTGTTTCTGATATGCACTTGGCCGTTTTTTAAAAGTAAAAAAAAAAAATGTTTGCTACATATTCGAGTACGAGATTCGAACCCACACATGTAGCTATTTTTATAAAATTTCCAAAAATGTAATGCTTCCAATATTCTTGGATGATATTTGGGAAGAAAAGAAAAAAAATAAACTTTATAGTTATTCACAAACTTGATCATAACAAATATATTGAAAAGCTCAACTTACCTTGTATTTAATTATATGAATAATAAATATACATATTTAAACCTAATATTTTTCCCTGGCAACACACGGACCAAAAGCCTTGTATCTTGACTGATTAGTAGAGTTGCCTTAATTAAAAAAAAAAAGAAAACCGCTTTCAAAGAAAACCCTACCTTTTACGCAATAAGAGCCTTTTTCCCAAGATTGTATCGCTTCGCCCAGCGCGTCCACGGACGATGACATCGTTTCGATTTCGATAACATATTTTTTTTCTCAGTATTAATTTTCGCCTCCCGATACCAAGATGATACTACGGTCGTGATGTCGTTTTTAGCCTTTTTTAGCCTTTTTTTAGCCTTTTTAGCTTCTTTTTTTCCATATAACGACCCCTGCTGTCTCGAAATTGCCGCAGCTCCGTGATACAGTAATAATTTCTGCAAGGAAGATAATAATTAAACGAAGGGACACTCAATAACTCAAACCATTTAGTGGTATAATAAAATTATTAATGGTAGGTACTATAAAATTTTTAAAGCTTTGAAAAGCTTAAGCGTGTTTTTGTATAACTAGCCCTCACTTGGGTTTATTGTGGTTTTGTAGGCGTTTATAAGTTTATCTTGGATAGTAATGTAGGAAAGTGAGGTTGTTTTATGAATGTTTATATACAAGTATATAGGTTCATATCTAATTCGGTTTAAAACAATAAACCTTTATTTAATACTCTACTCTGCGCTTATTTTATGTAATAATTATTGCCATTGCTAAAGCAGGGAGCTTTTTGCCGAAAGCAGTACACATCGCTGCGCTTTATCTTATTATAAGGGTAAAGAAATGAAAATAATACATTTCATGAAGCGCAATTCGAACCCATAACCGTCGCGGTCATAATACCACTCTGTCTTTACAAAAAAAAGGTTGATTTCAAGTGTTTACTTGCATCTTGCGAATTACACTATCATTTTAACTAACATATTTCTTAATGTATAATTTCTAATTAGAACCCAATAATTTCTAATAGACTACTAAGTCTATGTAGTGTCTAATATACCAATAAGACTTTAAATCTTTGAACCTGCACTAACCTCTACAGAACTTCCCATACAATAAATAATACATACATATTTCACTTATAATTTTACTATATTGTCAGTTAAGTAACATAATACGTTAAGAGAAAGATGGTCGCATCAAACGCGGGGACAAATGAATCATAGGAGAGGAGATATAGTGTTACAGACGTACCTACAGCAGTGTTCATAAATACGCGATATGAGGCCGCGATTAATGTCCTGTGTTGGTGCGTGGGCGATTACACTTGCATTTTACTTTGGTTTGTCGTTTTTTTGTTGTTGTTGTAATGCTAAAATGACGTTTTGTTGTAGCGTGTGACTGTGAACGCGAGGGTTGTGGGTTCGATTTGTTTAAATTATTTTCATTTTCCCGTTGTGTGAGAGAAAGTGCGTTGTTGAGTTTCAAGACATTCACCTAGAAAATGAAAAATTGGTTTAGGTTCAGAATTGCGAACTTTTTTGTGTTAACTTGTTTTTTTTTGGGTTCTAATCAATTTCTTTAGGCTTTCTTACTTTATTTAGGTAAATAGAACGTTCCTACACTTTATTTATAACCCACAACTGCGCTATGATAGAGGAATGTTTCCTCTATCATAGCGGAATGCATGATAGAGGAATGTTTCCTCTATCATAGCGCAATGCAAATCTAGTGTTAAGACACTCCGTTCTCATAAAAATTGTTCCCCATTTTCGGTCGAATTCTTGAGGCATTGCGTATCCAATAACGGAACTTTGACGCGCTTTGCCTCGTTATCAGAGTGTGGAAATGAAAATATTTAATATTTATTTTTTCCGAGTGGGAATCGAACTCAAAACCTATCGCATTTGCAACCCCACTATTGAACCCCAGCACCACGGCTGGCCTCAATACTAATTTCATTTTAACAAAATGTGTTACAATGTCATTACTTTTCGTTCATTTGAATAATTTGAATTTAAACCATGTGTCAAATATGAGCAAATTCACTTAACATGATGCGACTCACCCCAACCCCTTTATGGCGTTATTAAGAAAATATTTTTAATTTGTATATTAAAATATGCGTTTATTGAGTCAATCCCATGTGATTTTTCAATCCTTTATCTCGAATTTACAATTGTCTATAATATAATATTTTTATTATTTTTCGCTGTAGATTGACAGAGAAAACCTATTGTTAAAACACTTCGTTCCCGCTAACCGCTTAACATTTTGGGAATGTTGGATGGTGAAAATTACTTATTTAAAAAATAACTAAACATATGCGGCGTTGAGTCCGGCCACTCAACACGCAATGCCTCCAAAATTCGGCAGAAAATGGGGAACGGAGTGTCCTAACACTAGTGTCCCTCTACTTACCCTGCTGTGTGCGGGATATAGCGTGAAGCTATAAAAAAATATATATGCATTATAACCATTTATAAATAGAATAAGGCTGCCTATTACCAGACATAGTGCGACGTTCAGTTCCGCCAATCAACACGCAATATTACTAAATAGTAATGAGCGGATAGTGAAGGACAGAATATTTTAACACTAAATTCTCTCTGCCCACCCCACTACATCCGGGATACAGCGTGAACCTAAAAGAAAAGCATAAATAACCCAGCCGACCACCACGTCCTCTCAAACCCGCCGCGCCACAATTTTATCACGCAACTGACATTTAAAAATGCGATATTTATCGAGAGGATTTGATTATGCAAAAATCACCGCCAAGGGTGAATATTAAGTAATGAACTTACGTACAATATTCCTCAATTAAAATTCAAATTGAAATCAATGCCCGAATGAACGTTAGGAGCCCTAATCCCTTAATATGTGTTTAGCGACACGGGGCTGGGAGGGGCTGGACCTATTTTGATTATGTGAACGGCTTGTGATAGTTTATGTTGTTGGAAAGTTTAGAGTTTTAAAAATATAAGCTAGGATAAGAGAGAAATGTTGGAAGTTAAAATGAGTTGTGAGAGTAAGGTTGCTTTGATAGCTAGTGTGTTTATTATTTTTTATTTGTTTAAGATAAAACACGTGTTCTTACAATAACTTTAAAGTCTATTATATTAAGTATTTTCAATAAATTTTATCGTTTTCACTACTACACAATAAAGTACATAAATACAAACAAAATTTCTAAAATTTCTCTCCTGATTTGAACATACAACCACTATAGCACTGATCTAACAAGATAACTCTTACAGTTTAACTATTACTCACTGCATAGAAAATAGAATAAAAAAAAACCAAACAACCCACACCAATCACAAAATTACTTAAAAAACAATACTAATCCGAACCTAAACGGTCCAAAAGACCGGCTTCCTACAAAATATTCTTGAATCGTCTCAGTACTTAATGGTCTATAAAGGCACCCCATAACTTGGCTATCAGGAGGATCATTCCGAGTGTTATTCCCTCTTAATTGGCCGTTCCGGGCGGAATCGTCAATTCGAGATATTAAACTAATTTTCAATGCTGTGTAATCGTATAGACGTGCCTCTGGAAGGGTTAACTTACTGTCCTGAAATTTTGCTGTATGTTTTTCTAATTGCTTGTTGTTTTGGTGGATCTCCTGTGATTGTTATGTGTGGGTGGTATTTTATACCTTTTTTTGCTGTAGTCATGGCACAAAGGCGTCTGACTGTAAATGCAGCAGTGTGGGTTCGAGTCCTACTCGGGGGAATCTAAGCTCTGGTAATAAGGCGTCATGTTTACTTCCGCTACTCAACTCGCAATTTCTTAGAAATTGGGCAAAAATGGAGAAAGGAGTATCTTAACCCTAGGTTACCTCTGTCCACCATACTATATGCAAGATTTTGCGTCGAGGTAAAACCACGCCAACGACTTCGATCTAATTAATCTCAACTGTAGTAAAAATAAACGAACGTATACGAATAATATTGTGTTCCAAAAAAATCCTAAAACTAAAAAAATGTATATAAACAACCCTTACCCCAAAAACAACGTACAGACATACATACAACACATTCTATAGATATAAAATTTAAACGCGTCCACAGAACTGACGACTCAGGAATCGGGAGCGACGGTCATTAAGCGTGCGAAGCGTTTTCACTTCGATGCTGCTCCGCTAATGCCTGTGACTGGCAACTTGCCTCGTTAGAAATAATAGCCTAAGGTTGCAAAGTTGGCTTGTTATATATCTATATCTGTGTGTTATCTATCTTTATTATATTATTGATATCTATATAATATAATATAGATATTTTTAGTTTTATATTTATCTTGAACAGAGCAGAAAATGCAAAGGGAACAAGGCAACCTAGAGTTAAGATTTTTAGAACTGAACGTAGCAAGATCCATTTGTAATCTATCTATAATATCTATCTATATCATTTAATATAGATATCTTGTTTATTATTGCTTTTTTCGTTTTTTTCCTTTAATTGCGAATGGAAATACATTAGAAGTATAATATTAAAACACTTAGTTGTCTGCTCTCCACCAACTTCTGCTTCAATTAAAAACATTAGCAATAGAACTTAAAGCCGCAGTTAGGCTTGTCAGAACTGGGAAATTAAAATAATTACTTCTTATACTATTTATTAAAAAAAATCTGCTATGTGTGGAATAGCTTGAAAATTCTTAAATAAGTACTAATAGCTAAGACCAAATAAATATTTTGCAAAATTTTCTTAACTAACACACATACACACCAGATAATAAAATATATAACAAGTAAGTACAGTCTTCATAAAGCATTAAACGTCACCCAGAAATGAAATGTTCCAAAAATATCCAATCAAGTCAAAACCTCGTAGCGTAGTAATTCGTAATTATTATAAGAATCGCTCGCAGGCACAAGGAGAATTAATGACTCCATGGAATTCCGCCAGATTCCCAATAAGAGGTGCTCCTCCACCGAACACATTCCTGTCGGGTACCGTCATCACGCCACCCAATAAACTAATAAAGGCGATGCGACGCTACCCTCCTGTAAAAATAAAAATGAGACCTTGTACAGTACGGTCGATGAGTCGTGGCACTGAAGTTAGGTTTTATGCATTATTCACTTGAGAAGAAAGTAATCAAAAGTAAGAAAAATCCGAATATCAAATGTGCGCAGCCGTCTGCAGCTAATTTCAGGGCGGCCACAGCTCTTGGACATTTCTGTACACAGGAAATAGAACTTTCCGGCCATTGCTATAGGTGTTTTGGTGTAGAAATCATTCGTGGGTCCCATTCTGGGTGCCAATTTTAATTAGCCCAACCATCTATCGGGTCCGGCGGAGGGTGTTCGCAAACAGGGAATTTGCCTGGAAGGAGCCAATCCATCAAAATCATTACGACACCACGCTTGTCACTTTATAGGGATTGCGGATTAGAACGTGACGTCGATAGATCGTCTATTGTCAGCTTTTCGTCTTAGGTATGAGAAACAAAACCGAAATGTGTTGGTATCCGTGGTATTGGCAGTTAAGCTATAATTGTGGGTATTTTTTCTTGTAAAGAAGATATTAGTAGGTGAACTAGATTTTTTACTCTGTCTTTCTCTTTTTTCTCAGCTTTACGCTGTTTCCGGTACCGCAGTGTAGGCAAATGGAATCCCTAGAATTAAGACGCTTTCCTCACTTTCCGTCGAATAAAATTATATTTTTAATATCTTAAAATAAAATATTTAGAATAGCGACATTACAGTTCAAGTTTTACTTAAAGCGCCATTTAAATAAGAAATTATCTTCAAGAGTTAAAATTTATCAATTTTTACATCGTGTATACATGCAGTTTAAAAGTTGATAAGAAACGTAGAAGAACATAATAAGTTATCGATAGATTATTTCAGCTTATCAAAAATATGGGAAAAACAGGAAAAAAATATGATTTTTCCAAATTTTCCTTGATCCAGAAAATTAAAAAATACTATTAGTGTTGTAAAACTTTCAAACTAGGGCTTGTACAGTTATTATTTTTTGCGTATGAGTTGCACAACTCCGCTGATTCCCACGATGGCACATCCCTAGCGGCACGTGCGCTCGGTTGATTGGCGTAACTCGATAGTTCTGCCATTTGCCTCACTCCAATATTAGGGGTATCGCTGTTTTCTCAAACAAAACACATTAACCTAAGTATACTGAGGCCATCGTGGCGCAGCGGCTTTAACTGTAAATGAGACGGTTGTGGGTTCGATTCCCAATAGGAAAAATAAATTATTTTCATTTCCCCGCTCTGGTTATAAGACATAGAGCAACATTGAGTTCTGAAAGTCAACACGTAATAAACACCAGATTTTCTCTTCTCTCTGGTGAAGTAGAACTCTAACGTCTATATTATTATTCTAAATACCAACTTAGAACTTTTTTAAAAATATTAGACGAAGTTTTTTTTCCGGGATCAACGCACTCATCTCTTTAAACGTGATTAACAGTTTCGAGATTACGATCTTCCAAGACGTGTCAGTCTGTCTGTCAGATGTCTTTGGAGCTTAATATTTATTGTTGTGTATGTTCATATATATTTTTAGGTTTATTTTAGAAACCTCATCTAGTCGTGATACGTGACTACTGTATCTTAGATGGATAAAAAATTTAAAATATTATGATGTATTATTGTTTTTTAATAAAGTAATTTATATTGATCTTCACGCCGTATCCCGCTTATCATTGCGTATTGAGTGGCGGAACCCAACGCCGTCTTTTCTTATTAGAGTAGGCTAGTTAAAAATTAAATTTTTTGTCGAGATAAATGCGTTTAGAGTCAGTCAGACACTGTGTTACTGCATCGATCGATCCTTGTAAAATTATTTTAAAATACGAACTTCCACATTATACTAAAGAAAATATACAAACGAAGAATATGAAAGAAAATATATAATATATATTTATAGAATATTATCCTCCTGGAGAAACTTTCTTCCGAATAGGACTCGGACCATCGCACCCAACCAGAATAAAAAAAAATATTTAAATATAATATTAAAAAATACAGAGACAACTTCTCTAAAACCAAAGATTTTAGTTAAATCATCAAACTTCGTATCCAAAACATCGTACATAAATATATGTGTTATTATCACAAATAACCCCATCGATTCGACCCCAACTGTTATCCAGCCCCAAGTTTGGTGGTACACCGTGCAAGGGTCGCGAGTTCGGTGTCGGGTTGCGGCAATCGGCTTACAAATGCCATGGGAGCAAACACCATGCCGTAGAAGGATCTGCTCTAATGAGCAGTCCAGTAAACGAACGCTTGCGGAGTTTATTTCTGGCGCTACGATATAGCTACTAAGTAGGTACTACTATATTGCGTGGAAATTCTTTCGGCTTGTACCGTTTTTTCACAGAAAAATCTGTTTATATTTGGTTTCAGTGTGCTCTTTTATGTTATTTTGTATCTCCTTGACCAGATGGTATTTAAATTTATTAGTTCAAGCGTTTGCATACGTACTCGTACATACATTGATGGATGTTGTAAATGTAAAGTATATTTTTTGACAATGCTTTTATATTCTTTATTTCTTATTGTAATATAAAAGTTGAAACTACTTGGAGGCCGTCGTGGTGCAGTGGCACAGTGTGTCTGTAAACGCAGCGATTATGGGTTCGATTCACACAAGAAGATATGATTAATTTTTGTTCCTTGACTCTAGTCACATGGCAAAGAGGCATAGAGTTCCACCACTCAACACGCAACGTCTCAAAAATCGGGTGACGTGTGGAGATCAGAGTGTTCTCTCTGTCAATCCTGCTATAAGCGGGATACAGCGTGAAGCTAAATGACTTCCCACTAACCTAAACAATTCACAATGACCATAGATACCACCAAATTCAAAACCTATTGTTTTTGCAAAACAAAATAGAAAGACGACACTGCCAATTCCATTACATTAAGTTAATTTTCATTCTCTTGACTTTTCACACGCGCGTCCCCACCGTCGTGTTTGTACACTCATTTGGGGGTGTATTAGTGAATATTAGGGGGTGTGTGTCTGTGTGCGTGCGCATAAGATGAATTAGGGGATTACTAGCCCTGCATCATGCGAATGCACTCTGATTTTGCACGCTGATACTGTACAGGGTGGTTATTTTTGTTTAAAATAAAATAAATTGCATAAAATCTTATTATTATAAATATTAATATATGGGCATACCTATAAGTGTTATACATATGATTTATAGAAAACAATATTTTTGTGAATAGAAACTAGATTTAAGTTTAAGATAAAATTCGTAACAAAAAGCAACAGGGCAAAGTGATTTACATAACACCTTGAGCCTCTATAGGCTGTACTATTACAAGAACTTGCTCAATCAACTAAAATACACACACTCGATTTCCTATACATGATAGATTAATCAGAAAATGATGAATTATAAGGAAGTACCATATCTCATTGATCTTTGATAGTAAGAACTAGTAAATATAATACATTTTAATTTTTGTATGATATATTTAATTTTTTTTAGTATTATTCCTCATTACAGAAAAACAAAAATTTTAACGTAGCGGGACTCAAACTCGCGAAATATTAGGTCATTACATTATATAATTTTTTTACTCTACTTAAGAAGCTATTCCTTTTGTTTTAAGATGGTAATCTTCAATTCTTATTACAATTTTTTATTTCTTTGTATTTTTAACTTAAAAAAAAATAAAAAATTGATCGATTTACAATTTTAATATTATCCAAATCGATCCCTTTAAAATTATTTATAATTAATAAAAATAGCTATGCCACAACACCCTATATAACAAGTGGGGGTGGCGGGTAATGGCGTAAAAGTAATTTTATTACTTTGCCCCTATTAACATCACAATGCAGGCCACCGGTCGCATACGATACGAAACTTGATACTGCATTTCGTCATTGTCATACATTACTTTTGAATTTAATATGATATATTCAAAATAGAAGATATAATATATTAAATTAATTTTGTTTTAACAAAAATAAAATTTTAATTTTTTTTTAATTTGAGATTTTAAAAAATGTAATCCGCTCTTAGATATTATTTTGAAATATTTTATCTAATTAACCCATACCATATGCTATCGTGGCGCAGTAATGGCTGTCAGTTCGATTCCCAAACGGAGGATTGCCTCGCTATATCGGAAAAAGCAAGAAACTTAAAAAAATAGGAGAATCTGTATTAAAATTGAAAAAAACGTGTATATTAAAATTTAGTAGGATATAAGTATATATCATTTACTTAATAGTTTTACAATATTTTAAAGTGTTGTTCCCACACCCAGTATTATAAACATATAAAAAATCCATTAATATAATTTTTTATGGGTACAAATTCTTAGTCAATTAATATATTTAATTTAATTTTATAATATATAAAATTGATAATTATAACATTATAAGATTAGAAATTGATGAAAAATCGTCTCAGAAAGTTGAAATTATTCTTTAAACGACAAAGTTCCCACACAAATTTTATAAAGCGACAGTAATTTTGAATTAACATAATATGTGCATAAACATAAATTTTTTCACGTCGAGAAAGCTGGATTGATTGGCGGTTAATATATTATCAAAATATAAATAGATTGTAGAACAAATATTAACAATATCTAATGAAAGAACTCGTTTAAGGTTCTGTAACCGAACGTCAAAGAATAGAATCCTTATAGAATCGTTGATTTGTCTGTCTGTCCCTCCGTATCTCACAACTATTCTATTTTTATTTTCACACATCTCTTGCATTCTGTAGGCAGGCAATAGATATATCATGATAATGATAATGACTATGAAAAATACGTGAAAAGTTAAAGTTTTCTCTAATTCAAAAATTTTGCCTGAAACTCGTAGACAGTTTGGTCTAGACTCTAGACCATGCATATAGGACATGCACATCATAACTATGCCTTGAACCTAAACAATCCAAAAAATTGGTTAGTCCAGCTAAAATTACAAAAAAAACACCGAAACACCAAATTCGAAAACAATTTTCCCATCCAACAGGGAAGGCTTGCAAAGGAAGAAATAAGATGAAATCTACCCTCAGGCTGATTCAATACAGTGTTGTGATAAATATTTGATGTGCCTCAGTGAACTCTAATTTGTTTATCGTGCTCGAGCTTTTGTTCCTTACACGTACCGTGCCGTTTCCAAAGTGAATTTCTTTTCAATTATTCAGAATTACAAACGCCTACATGCAGTCCTGTGCTCGTTGCCTAGTTGACTGTTGCGAGACATTTTATTGTATGAGCGTGGACTTTTAAGTTGGTGTTAGTTATGTATTTGGTGGTTCGGTTGAGTTAGATTTATCGGTTTGTTGATATATGTCATGTTTTAGATATTAAGAAAATCGGAATAAAAAAATGCTTTATTGAATTGGTTAGTCTTATAGGAAGCTACCACCAGCTCGGATGATGGTTTTTATGAGAAGAGCCGGCAAGAAACTCAACAGTTATTGTCTTTAACTGCATTTAATCTCACACGTTACTTAAAATATTGAAATAAAATGAAAACTATTAAAATAAAATAACCTATTATCACAAGGACTTTAGGCAATTCATAAAGACTACAATTTTTAAAAAATCGTTAATTTCCTTTCTTCTTTCAATCTACCACCAGCATTTGAACTTACACTCTTTACCCATTCACCACCACACCATTCCACGTCACCAATGAACCATATACAAACTAATACAGACAACAAAATAAAGGAATAGCAATTACAAACTCGAGTCAACCAGTCTTGCGACACGCCGTACGACGGGACGTACCTAGAATTAATTAAGCATATATACTCAAGATAGAAATCATCGTGGCAGGTGATTAAATAAATGCTAGTTGGTGTTTCTAATTAATATGCCAGACGCAAAACTGATAAGCGAAGTCGAGACATCTCGCGGCGTTACTTGCCTAAGCCTCGCCCAGTGTTGCTATTAACACGTTGTTATAATGTGGCAGGCAAATTTGTCTCTTGTACCACTGTCTATCTAGGGAATGACTCCATACTAGGTACAGTTGGTTGGTATCTGAATGTTCAGTACATTGGGTAGTGGGTTTGATATGATTTTGGCAAACGTATATATAAATATACCAAAAATAGTTTTTTTTTTAAATAAATTATTTTCACTTATCGAGTACACCTATCACATAATGTTTTCGAAATTTGCCAAAAGAGAACAGTGTATTTACACTAGATCTCTCCATATCTCTTCACATTCTTGAACATAATGAAATATTTGAAACGCTGTTTGGACATATTATTTCAAATATAGTTAATTAAAACCAGTTTGAATCTTGTATCGTTGATAGCGAATCAGCTTATCAACTAATGTTACTTTATTATATTTGATAACAAAACAAAATTCTATGCTAATTAAATTTTATTTATGTTCATAATTATCTTGGAGATACATTACTGGCTTTTCTAGTTTTTGACGACACGAATACCTTTCTTTAGTCTTGATTATTTTTAATTCGATTATCAAAAATATGTGCGTTATCAGGTGCTATAAGATTTGCAAAATATTTAGTAAGCATGCGCAAGCGGAATAATAAACATTAGGTTCCCTCTGACTACTCTGTTATGATAACACATTTTGGTAAGTTACATCTTACCAAAATATATTATCTTAACAGAGTAAGATGCTCTCTCCTAATAGAAAAATGAACTTATCAGTTTTGAATCAACATATTGATCTTAAATTTCTCTTTCAGGTGACGCCAGCAACGCGAGTATCGGCTCAGGCGAGGGCACGGGGGAAGAAGATGACGACACGAATGGTAAGAAGAACCAGAAGAAACGGGGCATATTCCCCAAAGTGGCTACCAACATCTTGCGGGCGTGGCTGTTTCAACACCTAACGGTTAGTTGCATGTTCTGTATGAGACTTAAGTCTAAATCATTTACTGTTGTAAAATTCTATAACTTTTGGAGATTTATATTATAAGAGATGGTCTATTTTAGGTTCATGCTTAAAGTACAATTGAAAAGAAAACTAGAATGATAGGTACCATATTCTATTTTGGTAAACTTAGCAATAAAAGATTCATAACTTTTTTTATAATTTTAATATATTTATATAAGTAAGAATATCTAAAACAAAATACTAATTGGATATCACAGACGAACATGAATGTAATAAAACTCTAAACAACGACCATTCATAACCCTGTTAATATATGACAGGCTCACCCGAAACACAAATGGACAATAGGTTGAACCCAACAAAAGTTCAGTACTAAAATGATTATCGAATAAGCTTAATAGCTGTTTTAACTTCACCATACAAAGTTGGAATCACGCAACGGACGCCAGCGAGACAATTGGACCGCGCGCGGAGCTGCGGAGTTTTCAATTAAAATTTTCCAGTGAAAGCAATAAATTTTTCATTGCGTAGACAAAGAACGGGAGCGACTCCAAGGGCAGGGCGGCTCCTACGAATGCAATTAAACTCGTCCGCGGCGTTCAACACCTCAACAACGGCACCACCTTCTATCACAGTGATTGATGGTAAAAAATAAACATTAGCATAAGAAGTTACCTGAGCTGCTCGCCGAGTGCACAGCGTTGCGTAGTAATTTCTAGAATGGCTTCTGCGACCGGAGGGTGCTCGGGAGGGCGGCGGGGGAGGGGAGGGAGGGGGCGAGGGGATGCAATTTCATTACCGGTCCGGATCCGCGCCCATAAATCACCGGCTCCGAAGAAGGCGCTCTGCTCAGTTCAGGTGACGCTCGCAAAGTCTTCTGAGCCCGGTGTTCCTGTTTCCCTTCGCCCCGCGGGCCTCGCTCTCTTTATGGCCACGAATTTGAGTTTTAATTGTCGCCGCGGAAAAGCTTTCACCGACGCCAAGAAGCTGAGCATTGAGGATTTATTCGCGTAAACTAAAATTCCAGTATCCGCTTTATTTCCGTCCGCGAACTTTGGGAGTCTAAAAAAGTAGGTACCTCCGACAATCGAATTAGAGAGCTTTTAGCGTTCCGTTTCGCGGGTTTTTGCGCGTCCCTGTCCGCGTCCATTACCGCGCTGCAAATTACTTATAATTGCTTCGTTTAGTGCTAAGTGCTTACATTACGGCGGCCGCGGAGTTCCACCGCGTAGCTACTCGTGGACGCCGGGATTGAAATCTGTATCGTATTTCAAATTGAAATTGAACAGCTCCAACTGCTCGGTCGCTACATGATTGGTGCGTTGGCTGTGCGGTCGGACGCAGCCAATACTTCAAATGGGCGTCAAAAAGCGCGTCGCTCCACGCCGTCGGTCGGCGCGGCGCGGTGTTTGTAATATTCATTCGATTACGTTGCGGGAAATGGGCCGCGGCCGAGCGCTGACACCTGCCGGAGCCGCATTCGCGACTATCAATCGAGCGAATGTATGCAATGTTTCAGGTCAATGAGTGTAGATATGGGCATCATACCTTCACTCGCTGACCTCTGCCGATCAAATCAGCTTCACGCTGTATCCCGCACACAGCAGGGTAGGCAGGGGGAATAGTGTTGAGACACTCCGTTCCCCACTTTCTGCCGAATTCTTGTTGAGTGGCAGAACTCAACCTCGACACCAGAGCGAAGAAATGTAAATATAAATTTAAGTAAATATTTCATCTCCTCGAGTGGGGATCGAACCCACAACCAGTCGGTTTTACAGTCACACCTCGTGCCGCTGCGCCACGACCGGCCTCAGCCAGGTTGATCCGATCATTCAGTCACTATCCCGTATCTAGGATAATTCTGACACGACACAACACTAGTCCAAGCGGTCGAAGCTAACGTCCACCGCTAATTTCGCGTCGTGCCGTGTCGTTTTCGATACCAAAAAAGGAGATCTGATCTGGGATCGCTAGTTGGTGGCCATCGAGCGCGGTTCTATTTAAATTCCATACGGCGTATGCAATATTGGTAACAACCGGAGTGTCCGTGTCTGTAAACGGTATGAATTTTAAAACTTTGCGTCCATTCGTATTTGTGTTTCATTGATCCGGGTGGTTTCCAGCAATTTTAAATTCGCAAACCGGTTGCAGGCGTGTTGTGAATGGAAATAACCTCTTACTAAATACACTCAGCGCTCATTTTGATGCAGATAAGGCGTTAATTGCATATTAAATGATTTATTTGTATAAGCTAGTGTTAGATAGACAAATTATGCTCTTGGCGTTCGTTCTTGACCTTTTCGTAATGTATGTACGGATAGACTGTCTATTTAAATTCTAATTAAATACATGTATAATGTAGAGGCCAGTCCTGGCGCAGCGGCACGAGGTGTCACTGTAAAACCGACTAGTTGTGGGTTCGATCCCCACTCGAGGAGATGAAATATTTACTTAAATTTATATTTCCATTTCCTCGCTCTGGTATCGAGGGTAAGCGTGGCGTTGAATTCTGCCACTCAACATGCAATGCCTCCAGGCACTCGGCAGAAAGTGGGGAACAGAGTACCTTAACATTAGGTTCCCTCTGCCTTCTGCTGTGTGCGGGATACAGCGTGAAGCTGATTTAATTTAATTTTATAATGTAATGGGGCCATGAGATAAATTGAACTTAACAAAATGATTTTGAGTTCGAATCTAAGTAGTACAGATATTGTCTCAAATTGTACTCTAATTCAAAATCTCAAGGAAAATAGATTATTAAGTTGTGATTAGAATATATTCTATGGAATATACAGAAATATTTTTATTCTCACCATATATCTATCTAAAAAAATATTTAGAAAACCGCTTTAATCCATACCTCCATACCTATATTATAAATTCGAAAGTAACTCTGTCTGTCTGTCTGTCTGTCTGTCTGTCTGTCTGTCTGTCTGTCTTTTACGCAATCAGGGCCAAACCGCTAATTCAATTGTGATAAAATACTCATATAGAGATACTTGAGGGTCTTCGGATGAACATAGGCTACTTTTTTTTCTCATATTTGTAATATTGTCGATATATACTAAAATATTAAAATACTTTTTAGTTTGACAGGCAATTTATTCTGCCATCTTAATAACAACCGACCGTTGCTAAGCAACGGTTTGCAAAGTTTGTAGTTATAAGAAAACGTCACCCAAAACTAGCTTGCTTAACGTATACATGGCGTGCGCTGACTCAACCTTATGAGATACATAAAAATAATGTTTAACAAAAATTTTGTTCTTTAAATAATGTTTATAAAAGTCCGCGATGGTATATGTTTATCTCTGAAGATTGAGCAAAAGTTACCATTTTAATTAATTTACTTTATATAATATTCATCGGGTTTTTGTTGTATGTATTTTCTATAATTTGATATTGATCGTTATATATCAAAATGAATATAATAGTCACTTTTAGCATTTCATCTAGATTGAAATTATAGTTTATTGCATAACATTCTAATAAATCATTAAGGAGATGTCACTGATTCGAAATTGACGGTTTTGTAAATTTTCATACATTTTCGAACTACTGTTAATTTTTATGTAATTATTTGCTGTTTTTAATTAATTTATACTTTTCTTTGGTTCTTTACTTATTCAAGTAGTAGATTAGTTAGATTTTCATAAATTTCTTGGTGCAGTGTAAGTTGCGGCCCTGCGCGGCGTCGGCATAATATTACATAAGTATTTATTATTTAAGGAAAGAATTCATCAGGTTATTTCATATCGGTTGGATGGTTATCTATACCGTTGTTATACACCTTATAAATTATAGTTTTAGTTTTTTGGGATTTTATTTGATATTGCTCGCAAAACTTATCATATTTAACGTAGAAGGGACTTTAGTTATTTCATATAGTATAAGGAATACGTGTAAAAGATTTTTCCCGGGTCAGCAAAATCGATCACTGAAAGTCCACTAAAATCAGTTCAGTTATTCTGGACATTAGCTCGGGGAAATAAAAAGACAGGTAGAGACAAAAAATATAATATTTTTTTATTGTATTTGAGTATTATGTAAATAACCACATGCACTTGCAAAAACATATCACAACACATTTAATTTTAATTCTTTTAAATATTTATTTTACTTTGATGATATTAATAATGTAGCTGGTTTTGTTTAATTTTTTTTAATTATTATTTTAATATGATTACGTTTACTTACATTTTTTTTCATTTAAATTAGTTAGATATTTTGAAAAACAATTTTATAAAAATATCTAATAAGCATTCGTATAGTTCAAGCGGGCGAAGCCGCGTCCGGGCCGCTAGTATAAGAAATAAATCATAAAATACCCACCTGCACTAAGTTACGCTTCCATTAAAACCAAACTCTTGTACAATATTCATAATAAAGTAATGTCACACGTAATCCCGTTAATCATCAATCTATCCCGGGATTGCCGACGTAGGGATGTACCTGCTCCTACGTGTCGCGACACCCCGGGATATTTCACAAGATATAATATTGAATAACGACGCCTCACAAATCCCACCTTGGGACTTTAAGCCCTTTTTCGGGGCTAAAAATAATTATAAGGCTCCGGTAATCCCGCGACAACACGCCGCAGCTTCGTGCCGTCTTTTGTTCCTGTGAACATCTGTTCGTGGACTCCAATGATGATTATCTTGTCATTCATACAAATACTGTAGAATGGTTAATTATAAGACTTTTAAAGTGTAATGATTTTGAATTTTAAATGGTTTTTTTTTATATTTATTTTTGTTTCCCTTTTTTTTCTAATGTAAGTTGTCTTAGGAGGGCAGTCGTGGCGCATGTGCGCAAACGTAATACTGTAAACGCTACAGGTGATGGGTTCGATTCCCAGTCGAGGAAATGAAATATTTAATTCAACACATAAAGCCTGCATAAATGGGGGCGGAAGTGTCTTAAGGGGAATGGTGTCTTAATACTAGGTTCCCAGGTTCACTCTGTTATCTAATTAAATAATTAAAATGGCAGTAGTTACATGTCTGACACTTGAGAGTTGGAGTAGCTATAGAAAAAATAAAAAATACCTTAATAAAAAAGACATCTTTCATACAAAACGTGAAATAAATAAGAGTATAAACATATAACACAAAATATTTATTAAAGAATAAAGAAGCAAATATATAAAAAAAATCCCATCCCATCAAAACACACAAGCTTTATTTCACACGACAGGCCGTTACAAGAAGATCCAACATCATAGACGTGATATGGCGAAACGCGGAATTTCTAGCGCGGTGTTGAGTTACGACAGTATCGAGTTCTCTTTGATATCCACCGCGCCGGAATGGAAGCATCGGGAAAGAATTTATACTTTATTTATGCTAGTACAGTCCTTTGTTATGTTTGTTTACGATTATTATGGGAGCATGTCGGAAATACAGGGTTAATAGTTGATTGTGTTCAATACGAGAACTGTATCTACAGTCGATACTCGATATCGAGCACGTTAAATATGTATGTAACGTGCGCGGGTGTCGAAAATGAAGTATTTTTATAACTTTTACAGTATTTTGATGATCCAATATAATATTTATATAAATGTCAGTAACATTGATAATAAATAGAAACATAATGGAAGTCGTCGTCGTCGAAATGAAAGAGGCCAGTTGTAGTGCAGCGGCACAAAGTGTGACTGTAAAGCCGACTGGTTGTGGGTTCGATCCCCACTCAAGGTTACCTAGTACCTAGTGTTACCTACCGTTCCCCACTTTCCGCCGAGTTCTGGAGGCATTGCGTGTGGAATGCCGGAACTCAACGCCGCGCTTTGCCTCGACACCAGAGCGAAGAAATGGAAATATAAATGTAAATTAATATTTCATCTCCTCGAGTGGGGATCGAACCCATAACCAGTCGATTTTACAGTCACACTTTGTGCCCCTACGCCACGACCGGTCTCATAGCAATATTATCCCAAAATTCATTTAAATCTTCAACTGTGCGTGCACCTATGTAAATGTCGCTTTTCCATGTAATGTTTACATGGTACCACAATAGCTGAATTACCATAAATACGACATAAGATTTATGTAATTTTTCATCAAAACAATATTACCTTAGTCACTAAAAATTCTTTCTATAACAAGCCACTCTAACATATGGCAAAATTACAAACCAAACAAAATATACCCAGCAGACCTTATTTCGTAACCGAACGAAAAAAGCAGCCTTAATTCTTAGTAGATACCCTCACAGCGTCGCGTCCAATATTAATAAATTCTCATCTCCAGGATTCGTATGCAATTTGCCCCGACTTCTCCAAGTAAAACTTATGAGCCGCCCTTACCGAATAAACCAAGGGAAATAACAAACTTTATTCAACGGTTTTTCAGCGAAAAAAAAAACAACAAAATTGAACCATATTTTGGAACATACGCGTTGTTGGATTAATGAGAATTGTGTATTTGGATATTTTTTTATCGTTTTACAGTAGATGAGTTGATTTTAAAAGATATTTTGGTTATTCATAATTTTTATAGTAATGTAAAAGTCATTGTCATGCAATGGGGATTGTACCTTATTATATATTTTATGCTTTTGGTAGGTATATCGAGGCCAGTCGTGGCGCATAGGCACAAAGTGTGACTGTAAAACCGACTGGTTGTGGGTTCGAGCCCCACTCGAGGAGATAAAATGTTTACTTAAATTTATATTTTCATTTCTTCGCTCTGGTGTCGAGGCAAAGCGCGGCGTTGATTTCTGCCACTTAACACACAATACCTCCAGAATTCAGCAGAAAGTGGTGGAACTGAGTGTCTTAACACAAGGTTCTCTCTGCCTACCCTGCCGTGTGCAGGATATAGTGTGAAGCTGATTTTTTATTTTTTTATTTATATTATTTATAGATCATTTTTATTTATAGATCACTCCAAAGGTAAAAAATGTATGCTAGAAATATGCATTTCCCCCACTTAAACAACAACCTTGAATGGATTATTGGCTATCGTATTCAAAAGCCTTTAGAACATTTTAAGTTATAAAATGCCTTAGAAAAGAAAAAAGAAGTAACTAAGAAATACTTTAAATCGAACATTTCCGTTATCTTTTGACACAAATATATAACCTTGTATTATTACAATATTGCATATATTTATTCAAAAAAATCCCATCTTCCCACACTAGAGGGCGACAGAAGTTATTTCCGGAAAAAGGAGTCCTGCTAGATCTCGCTTTTTAAATCGCTTAATGCCTTAACGGGACGGACAGGAAATTCGGATCCAACGGAAATAGAGTAGCTACGTGAAATAGCACTGCACTATAAGATGGAATGGGATAGCTGTATTGTGGGAGCGCGCCTTGAATGCATAATGTGTTTTAGATAGTGTAAAACGTTTTATGTTACCAAATCAATTAAAATTGAAATTCGGTTTGAGGAAATTCGCTGAAGAAGGGGAGGAACTATTGAAAGACGATGGGGGAGTTAGGGAAGTTTTAATTTAAAGCAATGTTAAAAGACGTAATTTTAGCGGGAAGAAACTGAGCATCTTAACACTACGTTCTCTTTGCCGTGAAGCTTAAAAAATATGTATATCAATAGAAAGTCAACTCCATCCAATTAATTTAACATTATGCTCTGCTTACACTAAGTATTAGTCAGCAAAAACAAACAAACAAAACCTAATCCTAAAAACAATTCTTTGATTGACAAACAATCGGCAGCTCCGACGACGTGCGTACCCAACTCCTGAGTCCTGCCAAATAGATAGCCACGTCAATATTGTCTCAAAGTAACCCTTTAATAGCGCCGCCGACACAGCGGCTATGCACACCCAGATAACAGTTGGGGTAAACAGGATCGAATGACAAGTATTAATTAATGGGTGAAAAAGCAATCTTTTATCTTTGTGCTTGATTTGTTCAGAGTTCACGGTGCTCTGTGGTGATGTACTTTCAAATTTTCAGTAAGAATAAGAGTGTTTGGGTATTTGATTTCTATTATATTTGATTCTTGATGCTTTTTGGATTATTTTCTTAGTAGATATTTTTCCGATTTGGTTATAATTATAATATTTATATTGTCGATGCTGTTTGATGCTGTTTGACTGTAAGCGCAGCGTTAAGTTTCACCACCCAATACACAAGATCTTGAAAAATATGCGGAAAATGTTCAAAGGAATATCTAAATGCGAAATTTTCTTTGTCTACTCGGCTAAACGCGAGATACTGCGGGAAGCTAAAAAAATATTCCTATTAGGGATACTTCAGTAAACAAATATTACGATCATAGTAAGACAAGCACGAGCTACATGCATTACGTCATTTTAAATCATAAATTGTATGAATTATTTTAAAACTTTGAAACAAATCACATAAATATAAAAAAAATAAACGATATTATTTATTATTTACAAATTTTCTACAAAGAAAAAAAAAATCTCAATCATTACCATATAATTCTTTAAAATTAACCACAAAACAAAATCGATAGCCACCATACATCAAGCAACCCTTGGACCGTCCGATACTCTGGACCCCCACATCCTGTAACCTGAGACCGTCCACCCTGATATCTTATCTTAACGAGCCACCCGCGGGGGCTGGCCGCTGGAGTCACCCTAGATCTCACCCAGATATGGAATGGGCAATTTTGGTCAACTCAACTAACTATACTCTTGGAACGAGACTTGTTGTTTATAAGTAATTGTGTGTAATACTATTAGCTTATTTGATCTTGATATTATGTCGCTTAGATTGGACCGGTCGATTGCACAAAATAATCTCAATATGGAGTTTCTTTAATATTATTTTGATTCTCTTTTAATGTGTTTAAGATTGTGATAGTTTGTATTGTGATTAAGTTTTTTATTTTGCAAATTATTAAGCAAGCTTACACATAGGTCGAAGAAACCGACAATAATAGATTGAAAAACAAGAAAATGAACATAAAAGAGTAAAATATCATACAAAATAAGCTCAAACCTCTACTTGACATCTATAACACGCAATTATTAGAAAAATAAACAAAAGGGAACCCGTCGAAAATCTCCAAAATATACAATATAAAAAATTTAATTTCGCCATAAACTCAGACAAAATTAGTTAATAAATAAAACAAAAAGGAACGACAGCGAGAAGAAAACATAATCTAAGCCATTCTATATAATATGAGTGTTACAATAAGTTATATTACATATACCGGGTAATATCCAGAATCCTGGAAAGAAGCTCCAGAAGTCTTTGATTAATGTTTGCCCGTGTGTCGCTATATTGCCAGAATTTATTTGAAAGGGTGCTACATGAGACGTTATTGCAAATCTGAGTATATTAAAAGGAACGTTGTGTGACACCTGCGCTTAAATGGGTCGGCGAGATGAATCTTTATTTCAATAGTCAATATACAGTAAAAAGGATAAGATTCGGATTTTTGGAGCTGCTAAATCCTTGGTGGGATGCAGATTTGGTAGGTTTTATGATTTTTTTCTTTTCAATTTCAATAATAATGTTTATTGTTGTTTTAATGTAAGGTCTATACGGTTTTATTTTCTGATGCCGCGTATTTGCACGTATAATTTTTATGGGTTTCATGGTGCAGGGATCTATATGTGGCTGTAAACGCTACGGTTATAAGTTCGATTCCAAATCGTGGTGATGAGTTGTTGTTTCTTCGCTCTGGTAATAAGAATAAGTTAGTCAACACGTAATGCCTATATTATATATGCAGAATACAGCATGAAGCTATAATAAAAATATATATATATATATAATTTTTTATCTAAAATTACGAGTATATCTTTAGTATTTCATTCAGAAATTTAAAGTGAACCGGTTATTTTCCTTGGTTGTATCAGAATAATAATTTAGCACACTTTACGACTTATCAATAATCCTTTTTATCGCGTTATGATAACTAAAATCTAAAGTGCCTTTAAAAATGCACCTTCCACACCCGCAGAGACCCTCCGTAATAGGTTTTAGTGCTTCCACCGATGAATGTTTAATAAGCAAATGAACCCTTCCTCTCACCGAGCTGGTGTCCGAGGCTTTTTTAAACGAGGGTAGTTTAAATGTTTATTAGATAATAGGGGATGAAATTTGTTTCCCATCAGAATAGCAATTCAAAGGATACAGGATACAATATTATAAGATTTGAAAAATTGTTGTATTTTTATAGCAAACAATATAAAAACTTTCTTTTGAAAAACAAAATTGAAGTTATTTGCTTTTTAATTCCGTTTACAATGTAATTTCTGGGGTCGAAGTTGCGCAGTAAATTTTTGCCGAACTGAATGGGGGGATACCTTGGAAAATTTTTCCTACAAAACTTGCTTTTACAAAGTCGGTGAAGTTGGTGCAAGTAATCTAAAGTTAGCTGGGACGGCGGCGGGCTATTTAGATGCACATCTTAACTTCGCAATATATCTGGATTGTGAGCCTGGCCAACTACGGGAGTGTTTCTCGGGTGCTTTTAAACGTTTTTCTGGAAACTCTATATCAGTAATGAGATGAACTCTATCGGGGATACGTGTTAGAGTTAAAATATTGTAGTAAGTGAAAAATAAGATTAGATTGTTTAGAAGACTGTAAATCACTTCAAATTGGTCTAAGAAAAGGCCGTGTTGGAGCAGTGTGACACCGTCCGATTGATACCGTGTGTTCGATCGCCACTTGAAGGAATAAGCTTCAGCTTAATAATATTAAGTAAATCAAATAAAATAAAATCAGCTTCACGCTATATGCCGCACACAGCAGGGTAGGCAGAGGGAACCTAGTGATAAGATACTTCGTTCCCCACTTTCTGCCGAATTCTAGAGGCATTGCGTATTGAGTGGCGGAAGTTGAGGGCAGAGAAATGGAAATATAAATTTAAATATTTTTTTCATCTTCTCGTGTGGGGATCTAAACCCACAACCATTCGGTTCTACAGTCACACTTTGTGCCCCTGCGCCACGACTGGTCTCAATATTAATTAATATTAATAATATTAAGTAAATTATTTCAAAATTGCACTAAATTAAACTTAAATTTTTTTAATGACTTTGAAATTGAAATTAAAGAGGCTTTCAACCTTCATATTTAAATTAAACATTATTTATCTTATAGTTAGGATTTTTTAATTTTTTTAACATAAATTTCAAAGATTAACCTGCTATCGATAATATATCGCTGCTTAGTTCCTCTGATAATGGGTATGTGGAATGTAACGGCTATATCTCAAACGGCTATCGGTACATGGCCAGCGAGTATGGCATCTTCATTCTGAAGAGTAATCAGAAAATATCGTTACCATATATGTATGTATGTGTTACGTAGGGTTGGATTACTTGAGTTTATTTTTTTTTGGCTGCAGGTTCGTGGTTTTACCCTGTATGTCAGCGTAGGTATGGAACCTGATGTTACACCTGAGGTTAAATCACTCCGTTCTTAGTTTTTCACATGAGACTTTTGTCACTTTTGTGATATTAGAGTGTCGAAACTTAACGCCGCTCTCTATCTACATATAGGTTTACCTCTTTCCACCGAATTTTGGAGGCATTGAGTGATTAGTCGATCTCGACGCCACGCTTACCAGTGCGAGGAAATAATAAAATAATATTTTTAAATATTTCATTTCCTAAATTATGTTTATTTTATAACGTTAATTTTGTAATTAGAAAAAAGCATTTATAAATACTTATAAATATAAATAAAAGTTAATCAATACTTTTAGCATATATTAAACCTAATTCATAGTCATCAATAGAGTCAATGCATTAACACACTAGCTTACACAGCCCTACCACGACCACGACCACTACCACTGTACACATACAGTAGAATATACCTACATATTAGTATAGGACAGGGTCGAATTATTTAATTTTAATAATCATTTGCATAGGCGGCGTGCGGACCACTGATAATGTATATTTGCATCCGATGAGTTATCGTCAGGTGGCTGTGTGACACTCGATATAATGTGTTGCTATATTTATAGATGGAAATATATATGTACTTACGTGGTGAGGTCGTCGTGGTTTAGTAGTTTACAACCAAACCAAACGCGATGGTTGTGGGTTCGTTTGTATGTTACACAGTCGTGGGAAGACTTAGATTTGAGATATTTTGCCCCTTTACAAGCTCTAGTAGATACAACGCTATTGAGATCCGCTGCTTGAGACTTATTGATTCAGAAATTGGAATAAAAGTGAAGAACGTAGTGTCTTAACACTAGATTACCTCTGACAACTCGTCTCAGTAGGAAGAAGCTAGCTGTTTGCTTTTTTACAAGTATCTATTTGAAATATACGTGATTTATTGGTCAATATTATTTTGAGTTATATTTTTATATTAATTATACTAATATGTTGAAGTTTTTAGTAGTGATCGAACGACCATAACCATAACCATACAGTATTAAAGATTCCATTTTCTATTAATTGGTATAAAAGAATCTATTTTTCTTTTGTTTCTGCCAAGTATACATACTACTGTTTTCCTTCATTTATAAATAAATATAAAAATTCCAAGACATCACACAGAAATCAAATTGATTCGTAATCACAATTAGCAATCGATAGGTGATATCCGGCTCGAAGGACCGTTTTTATCCCTATCTAATTTTGCCTGGAGCAAGTCGTGCCTGCATAATTCCCAGCTCAGGGGGTAAGGGCTTAGGTAATCAGCTGCCGCCGGGGTATTACCCGGCGATAACATCCGCGCGATTACCCTTGCTGACCACCTCTGTACCCCCGTCTGGTCACCTCGGGTTCCCTACTTTAATCCTATTGCTAAGCATTGATAGTGAATTCTCCTAAATGGACCCCGCCTAATCGGATATTAGATCGGCTGTTTGAACTTTAACTTATAATTTAATAAGCCAAATTAGAAATTGTAGGTAGTTCGATTATATTGTTGCATATAATTTTGTGTAAAAATTTTCGATAACATCCGTTATTATTATAAGTAAAATTTAATTGATCAATCTTAATTTTTATGTTTTAAGGCCGTCGCGCGTCGTAGCGCAACTGCATGGCGTCTTACTATAAACGAGACGAATGTAGGCTTGATTCCATTTCAGGGGACCAAAATATTTTAATTTTCACGGAAAGTGGGAAACAGATTATCTTAGTACTAGGTTCCCTGTGTCTACCCTTGTACATGCGGGAAACTGCGAAAAGCTAACTAATAAGATAAGAAGAATATCGAAGACCGTTGAAACGTTGACCGTTTTTTATCGGTGTTTACCTTTACAGTACAAAGCCAGCGTGTCGATAAACTGACGACACTGACATTATGTAAATTGCTTACAATTATTTAACACTTCTTATAATAGAATATTTATAAATTCTAATAAAACTCATCAATCACGCATATAACTAATTTGTTTTTATTTAATTAAATGGTACGTAGTAGCAGTGCTATAAGTATAAGTTTGACGTGTCTGTCAGTCGTGGCGCAGGGGCACAAAGTGTGACTTGGTACAAACCGATTGGTTGTGAATTCGATCCTAACTCGAAGTTATGAAATATTTACTTAAATTTATATTTCCATTTCTTCGCTCTGGTGTCGAGGCAAAGGGCGTCATTGAGTTCTGCCACTCAACACGCAATGCTTCAAGAATTCGGCAGAAAGTGGGGAACGGATAACATTAGGTTCCCTCTGCACACCCTGCTGCGTGCGGGATACAGCGTGAAGTTGATATTTTTCTTAAGTGTGCATTTAACACTTTAAGAAAATGTTCCAAAGATTTAAGCTTGTAATAAGTTAGTTTTGCATAATATGATTACATTCGGTCCTACACAACATCTGTTAAATCTCCGTGAAATTTAACATAGAGTTAATCGTTCTTAAGCGTCGGTCGAAAAGTCCACGACTTTTCATGGTAATCAATGAGTAAATTGGATGAAAGATAATATTTTTTTTTATTTATTTGGAAAATAAATAAAAAAAATATTCATATATAATCATATATAAAGCTGGTTGGTTACAACAAAACGCTACAGAAACAAATAACAAAAAGATATTACAAAATTTATTGTTTTGTCTTATTCGTATTTTTTATACTATACGTGCCATCTTATAATCGCGTGTTAAGTTATGGAACTCAACGCCATAAGTTGCCCTAGTCCGAAGTGAATCCACAATCGTCGCATTCACAGTCGCACGCTTTTCCCTCTGTGCCACGACGGCCTTAAAAAAATTATAAGTAAAAATCTACCCAACATATAGAAAATCTAAAATAAAAACAAACAAAGTTTAACAAAACTAAATCTAAAACGAGAATAAAACAAAATTTTCCACTACACAAAATGACCCAGAATTTCCATTTTCAATATCGCTGCATAACTCAAAGTAAGTAAACTTTAAGCCGCCATTAGCGGGATTGGACGGAAGTGACGTCATCCCGGATTTACTCCGCCACCGTGCACCGTCAGCGACTAGACCGGCGTATTATTTTTAAAAGCCTTTAAAAATTATAAATTGCAAGTCTTTTTTGCGTATTATAAGAGTGGATCTTCAAATGTTTTTATAGAATAGGGAAAAGTGCTGTAAACGCGATAGATAGGTCGTGGGTTCGATTACCACTAGAGGATATGAAATATTTATTTAGTTCCCAGGTTCCCTCTGCTACTCGTGGGATACATCGCGCAGATAAAAAATAGGTCAATGTTTTTTTTCATTTATTTGTCTATTTCGTTGCCTTGTTCAGAGAAAATGTAGTGATGAGTCACTTTTTTTATCCACTTATCGCCCATTCAAGTACTTTGGCCTTTAGTTGACCAAATCCGTTTCATGGTTTATTGTATTTGTCGATACAGGTCGTCATTGGTTTAGTGTTACGTCTTACTGTAAATGCAACGTTAGGTTGTAAGTTTGTATCTCATTCGGGAAAAGATTTATTATTTTCATTTCAGACATAACGTGGCATTGAGTTACACATCACACGAAACGTCTACATAATTAAATATATAATAATCTAATCCAATCAAGCTTCACGCTGTATCCCGCACACAGCAGGGTAGGCAATTGGAACCTAGTATTAAGACACTCCGTTCCCCACTTTCCGCCGAATTCTGAAGGCATTACGTGTTGAGTAGCGAAACTCATCGTCGCTCTTTGCCTCGAGACCACATAGAAGAAATGGAAATATAAATTTAAATAAATATTTCATATTCTCGAGTGGGGATCTTACCCACAACCAGTCGGTTTACAGTCACACTTTATGCCACTACGCCACGACTGGCCTCGTATATAAAAAGACAATGACATACAAACATAAAAAAGATATTATTATATAGCAAAAGCAATTACAAAGAAGCAACTTATGTCAAACAATTACTTAGCCGGGGCGGGTGTGTCTGGTGGCCATTTTCATAATACACCCGCTAAGGAACGTAAGTTAAGTTTGTAGGTGCGCAGGTGCACTCGCCTTTGCGACCAATTCTTTTAGAGGACTGTAATTGCTTGTGATACTTTATTTGTTACTAGCTATCGCCTGTGGCTTTGCTTTCGAGGCTAAATTAAAATAAGTAAAAGTTATGAAAAAATATATATAGCCTTTCTCGAAAAATGGACTATCCAGCACTGAAATTATTTTTTTATTGAAACTAGTAGTTTCCATGATTAGATTTCAACCTAAGAATTTCTTTTTTTTTATCTTCAATTGTTGTTTCCAGCACATAGAGAGGCAGGCAGAGGGAAGCTGGAAACCTAATATTAAGACAGTCCATTCTCATTAAGACACTTGCCTTGAGTGGTGGAACTCAACGTTGAGCTTTGCCTCGTTACCAGAGAGAGAGAATAAAAATTAAACATTTCATTTCCTTAAGTGACCATCTAACTCACAAAAAAACACTGTCTGAAAGACAAATAAAAACACGAACATCTCATTCTATATTTTATCTAAAACATCTTTACAGCATCAAAGGGAAACATCTAAAAAAAGACATCGAAAAACAACAAATCCAATTCTTTTTACATAATATATAAAATTATCAAAATCCTTAAAAAATATCCCAATAGATTTAAATAATATATTTAATACACTAAAAGTTCAAAAAACAGTCATAGCCGGAATCCAAAACTAAAATTTCTCAAACTTACGAGCTTAAACGCGGCATAAAGTAAATTCTTAGTAATATTTTAGCGTACCGTTCTGAACTAACTCGGGAACAGCAGCTTGCACCGTGATATATTCTTCTTAAGAACAACATTAAGACATCACGGTGTTTTAAGTTCTGTTAAAAGTTTAAGTAAAAATGAATAGTGCATTTGCAGCATGTGTGACTGTTTTAACAGTATCTATAGAGGGTAGTCGTGCGGGTTTAAACGCTACAGATTGTGGGTTCGATTTCCAGTCGAGGAAAGGAAATATTTAATATTTTTATTTCCTTGCTGTAGTAATGAAGCGAAATGCGGCGTTGAGTTTGACATTCAATACGCAATGCGTTCAGAATTCAGTAGAAAATAGAGAACGGAAGCTTAATGAGAACGGAGTGTCTTAACCCTAGGTTCGTAAGTTTCTACTGCCTACACTTCTATGTGCGGAATACAAAAAAAACGGTATATACGATGATTGTGAGTTCGATTCTCATTCAGGGGCTTATGTTTTCTGGTAACATTAAAATACGACGTTAAGTTTTGTCATTGAACACGTATTGTTTTTGGAATTCAGGTGGAAATCGGAGAGCATAATAGATTGACACTAGAGAACTTCTCTTAGGTAGGTAGCTAAGTAGCGACTTACCTAAGAGAAATTACCAAAAGAGAAGAACCTAAACCTGGAATCAAACCTACAACACTTTAAAGACCAATCCAAATCATTCCGATCAATTAATAAAGAAATACAAACAAAGCCTTATAAAGATATTTATTTAAGTGAATTTAAGTTAAAAAAGAAATGGTTGAAACGCCGCGTGACTCCAAAAGTAACTTTGATATGCAAATATGGTGCAATTTTAATAGGCTTAAAGTGAGATCTATAGTGAGATTGCTAAAAACGCCTCGTGTGAATTAAAATTATGTGCTGCTTTTCCGTCACGATACTTTTTTTTTTATAAAATCTAAAGTAATTTTAACTTAATGCTAATAACGGTATTAGTTGCCCCAATTTAAATATTACTTTTGTTCGTAATTATGGAAAAAACTGGTAAATTTATGATTCTAATTCAATGAAGTGGTTGTATAAATGAACTTTGTTACTAAAAATATTTACCAGTACATTTTAAAGTTTTTTTTTTTTTAATTTCTGCCCATTTTATTATTATTTGAAATCGAGAACAATGTAGCGGGGCCCAATCCAGTAGAAATGCTATATTTTCACAAAAGACCAATGCTAATTCTGTTTTAAAAACAATAAGAGAAAAATGATCTACAAAGAGACAAAACATTAAGCCCGTCATGGTGCATTAGTACACCGTCTCTCCAGCGACTGTAAACGATGGTTGCAGGTTTAAGCTCCGCTCAGAAGAAACTGTATGTATATATTTTAAACAAATGTGGCGTTCATTTCCACTACTTATCATTCATCTCATACCCATCACTCCGTTTTGTCTCAAAAGCTTGACGAAAAGTGGCGAACGGAGTGTTTTACCACTAGATCTCTCTGTCTATCCTATAAAACATTAAATTCTTTTTGTTAAGTTCAATTAAAATATCCCCTTTAATGATAACTACGGCATGAAGACGTCGAAGGGTGCAACAATACGGACAATGGGGAGATAACACGGTACTCAGTCACGCCGCTGACAGGGTTATCGGTGGTAGACTTGAGTGGTTCAATTTACAAGATTTTGGCTGTTAAAGCTAAAAGGCATCTATCTATAATATGAGAGAGGAGAAAGTAGAAAAATACTCTTGTCTATTTGACATATTAGATTTACATTGTATCCCGCATTTAGCAGACAGTCACAGCAGGGCAGTCAGGAGAAACCTAGTGTTTACATACTCCGTTCTACATGCGCCGCCCAATTTTTGAGGCTTTGTGTGTGTAACGGCGGAACTCAGCGCCGTATTTTTATTCAGGTCCAGGAGTACTCCTTACCTATATGCCCAATTTCATTTTTCCAAATTTTAACGTCGTCTGTGCATTGTTTGTCAGTCACTGAAAGAGTTTTATATATAGATTAATGTACATACATATTCAACTTAAGCTTACAACTTGTACCACAGCTAACTACAATATATTGTCAGGTCGCATTGGGCTTTTGCGTCTTATGTATTGTCTTTTGATTGGGTTTATCATGTTCCTGGCTGTATCAGAATATGCTTTCTACACTAAGAGGACCTGTTCTTGTCCGTCCCTTTAGAACAAGGCAAGTATAAGAATTTAAAAAAATCTATCACTGTATCAGACAGTTATACCTCACTTTACTAATACTTCAGAATTTTTATTTAAAATACATAAAAATGTCATAATTCAGCGACCACTATCTATATATTGTAGTCTGTGTAGTCTTTTATATCATATATGTAATTTCCCTTAGAGAAACACTAAAACAAAATAAGACTTCAACAATCACCTAACTAAACCAGAAACTCAGCTACTACAAATCTTGCAACACAAACAAACAAAGCGAACAATTATATTAAACAACGTCTATCACTATTACGCTTGGGGCTACCCGTCGTTTCTTTACAGTACCTTCAGGTATGATATCAGGAGGTACTGACTTCAAAGAAACTACCCACAAAGTGGGACTCCACGTTTGATTAGGCTTCTTAGTTGCCTCGAGGCTGCCTTTGTTACAAAGAGCTGTGTTCTGACAACGCTTAACCATTCAAGTGTATCAAAGAGTTTCACTTGTCGATTTTAGCGCATTTCATTAGATAAAGGTTTTGTTGTTGTTGTTTTGAGGTGAAAGATGGGTATGATCGGAGGAAAATTTAAATTACCTATAAAATTTGGAGGTATGGTCAAGGAGTTACAGGCGGTGTTGATTTGCTAGGGATCTATATGACTAACATCAGGCAGGAAATGATGAACGTTATTATTATTGCTAAAATTATAATAAATTTAGCGAACGCTACTAGCTATATGAGAGATGCAAGATGAAACAGTATTAAAGAAATTAGAAATATACTAACGAAATTTTTGATCATTCATTTTATTAATTATCTATCTTTTATCGATATTACTAGATTTTTTTTCTACATGTCTTCTATTTAATGCAATTATGTATGTAACACTACAATTATGTATTTTACATTAGATTCCCAGGTTCCCTCTGCCATTTTTTTTATTAAACGACATATTTTTTTTATTAAACCACACTGCAAGGCACTTTGTTTTCATGCGTCTATAAAGATTAAAGCTATTTGGTTATACAAGTTGAAACAAATCCAACAAAATGATCGAACCGATTCATTCCGTCCAGCGCAGTTCGAAAGAGGCATAGGTTAAAGGTATGAATTTATATTGCCATCAATAAAAATGGGTAAAAAAAATCCGAAAAAAAAGAAAAAAAACGTAAAAAAAATGTACAGAGCTGCGTAAAAAAAGTCGCACGCGGCGCCAACGTCAATAAAATTTCATGTTTACGCAGAGAGCGATATCTCGTTGAATAAAATGTATACTCTTTTGCGAGTAAACTGTTTTGTTCGTTCAAAAATCATTTTGGAAAGGCTTTCATGGTGCCGTGTACACTTTTAGCTGCCTTTTTTTGTTCGAATATTTGAATTTGAAAGTGGATGTAATAATTTACGCGCGAAAATTTACGATAAAATGTTAAAACTAAGGTTAAACCCGCTTATTGGAGTCGTATCGCTGATGTAAAATGTGTTGTTTATTGAGCTTAGATGCTGTTTGAATGTAAATCGGTGTTCTCTTGAAATTTACATTTCTTGATAAGTGCGATTCGGTTTCGTTGGTGCTTAGTGCAAATATTTACAGCTAATACTGCTCATACGTTTGCGGTTCGAATAGGATGATATTATAAAATATTTCATAGTTCTTGTAGAAAATGAAATGTTAATATAATCATGAATATCCATTGCAATACGGTATAGTAAATATTAAATGAAAAACAATATCAGCAACTTTTAAATATTTACTTTACTTTTTTTGAGCGCAGCGCGGCGCGGCGTTCAACACCCAAGAAGCAATGCCTAGAGAATTCGGCGGAAAGCGGGGAACGGAGTGTTTTAAAACTAGGTTCCCTCTGCCTATCCTGCTGTGAGCGAGATACAGCGTGAAGCTGATTTCATTTATAAATACTTATTTGATATTTGCTAAAAAATAGTATATTTCATTTTTAATTCCTGCTGCTGTGATCCTTATCACACAAAAAATGAGAAAAAAAAAGTCTTAAGCAAAACCAAACGAAGACAAGTTCAAAACTTGTGTAAAACAGCAAAATAAATTGCAATCACTATATAGATACCACATAATAAACGCATTAGATTGATTAAAAGAGCAAATCTCATATAGGGATGGGCAAGGTAATGTAAGGTAAATAACTGACTATAGTACATACGTCCTCTGCTATTTATGATAATTACTAAGCTAAGGTTGGTAGTTAGTTCGGATTTGCATTTAAACGCACTCAGAGCATTTTCAATTTTCCTGTTTCGCCTGATCATAGTTTATGTGTGTTTTGGTTGAGGAATGAATATATTTGTGTGTGATTGTGGTTGCTGGTTCATATTCTGATTTGGTTTGGCTTGTGTTTGATTGTGTTGCTAAAAGTTAAAATTCTTTCATTAATCTAATAAACATTTTAAAAATTAGAAAATAGAGAAACTAAATATTTTTTCTATATATGGTGGGGAACGAAGTGTCTTAACACTAGGTTCCCTCTGCCTACCTTGCTGTGTGCGGGATACAGCGTGAAGCTGTTTTATTTTTATTTTTAATTTTTGTTTTCACAATATAATTTGGTAACTAAATAATCTAAAAATCATAAAGATTGAAAAAACTTCAGAAAATAAAAAAAATCAGATCCGGACTCGTCGATGAAAAAACACTTCACGTGAAGTTCCCTATTCATTATTCTCACTTTGACTTAGTAAATTGACGTTTTGCAACAGAAAATGAAAAAAATGATCTTATTTTTATACATCCCAACGAAAATCCACTAAAACCTATCCTGTGTCTTCGAAGTTTTACTGTCATGTTCACTTAACAAAGCCGTTTGACGGTACTATTTCCTTTTGAACGTTTTCCACCTAAAATTGAATAGTGCATATTCTGGTAAGTCACTCCACTCTATTTTAAACCTTAAATACGCGTTTTGTGATGATTTTTTCCATTTTACTAGGAACAAGGGTACATAGGCGATTGACAGGCGCGTTGAAGGTTTTTTGTCTGGTACAGCTTTTATTTTCTGGTCTAGACTTGGTGATTAGTCGGCACGTGTTCACTCGTTGTCAAATTTCAAGTCTTTTACGTGAAGCCCTTGTTGGAGCATCACGGTTTCTTTTTTGTTAAATTTATTCGATAGTTGAAGGTATAGCCCAGAATTTTGGCCAATGTAATCCGGTAAATCTAATCACCTATATTAATAAGCAAATAGATAATTAACTTATCTGATACACACTCAATATAACAGCAAACACCACAAAAGAACAAATAACACACGGAGCGTAAACTAAAAGGCGCCATTACAGAAATGGCTATCAAAATTATAATATCAATTACCGATGCATTAACAATTCAGAGCAGACGTGGCGGAGGCGGGAGTGGGACGCCGATGCCCCGGGAGCGCCAGGGTGCGAGGAGGGTGGCAAGGCAGCCGTCGGAGAGCTGTCAAAATGTCAAATTTCAGAACGCTCGGCGCAACTTCAAACGTGCCCCTACCATGCACTATATCTCTAATATAGTTATGGTACTCGGTGTTAATATTCATGCATCTCATCCGGCTTCTAGACACCGAGCCATTTTCGTGAAAGCCTCTCGGTTCTGTCACTATGAATATGAATGATCCAGTTCATTTCTTGGATTAAAGTTGAGCATTTTGTGATATTAGCTATGTTGTGATTAATATTTATGGTTTGCTTATATTTTGTGATGCGAGCATACTTGACGTTATATCAATTTTGGCTCTAATTCTAACCTGTTTCAGTAATAAAACAATTACTTTCTCGTCGTGTCGTCGTGGTTTACTGTCATTCAAATTTCGAGTGGAAACTGTAATAGGTTTAATTAAAAGTGTACCAGCCGCGACTTTGACTCGAGCTGAAAGCTTCCGTTGTGTTTACTGAATGCAAATATCAATCACATTCGAAAATAGAAACCTCCACTGTGTGTGTGTATGTATGTGTATGTGAAACACAAAAAATATCTAAAGCGAAAATTGGAAATTTCAATTTCGAGTCCATTTCCTGGAAAAACAGGCGGCTTTTTTTTATTTCATCACTTAAAAAAAACGCGCTGCCCACCGACGCTGTCTGTCTCGCTCTTGACGTGAAGGATATTGGAGCGAACCGAAAATGAGAAGCAAAAGAAACGCTGATTTTTGACGTTTCAATATGCACTCATCTGCAGCGCGCGGCCGAGTTAATTAATATCATACCCAGAAGCTCTCCGGGAGAAAAAAACCTAAAACTGTCCACTCTCAAATCAAAATTGTTACAACGAGTGACATCGAAAGCTTTCCATCTTAATAATACGTTTTCTTAACAAGCTCTTGTATACGAGTGTCAATCAGGCACGTCAAAAGTGACAGTAGTGATGTCCCCGCCCGGTAGTGGTGTAGGAGAGGTCGTCCCCAAACGAGGAACCCACGTTAGGAAACGCGTGCTCGATTTAGCGATTAGTGTTTTAGAAATTGGGACTGAGGATCGCGTCGCCCGCGGCCGTCCACGCCCACAAGATGGCGGCACTAATCAAGCATCGGGGAAGGCGGAATGTACCATTTTATTGAAGCGATGTATTATTACACATTTGAACCTATAATTACGCGCGAACATAACGCGTGGGAAGATTAGAAAAAACACATCTCGACGGCTCGTGCTCAGTAATTGGGGTGTTTCGTTCATGATTTTGATTTGATTATAACAATTTGCACGCAAAAAGTTAACCGTTTATTTTTTTGGGGGCCTATTCGGTGATATAATCTGTTTAATAGAAGAAAAAATATTTGTGTAGCATTTAAAGTTTGTTTACAGCTAACTTCACGTTTATTGTATCATTTTCTTCGTGCTTCAAACAAGATGATCGTCTCAGTCTGATATTTCCCACATTTGAAATATTATAATAGTATTATCGTGTTGAAGTTCTGTTTGAGCGGCCTCGATATGTATTCGGTTTCGAAGCCGCAATGCTCGTGAGTTGAGTATCCATCATTCACTGGCACCGCCCGGCCCTGATTTATTGAGTGTCGGCGTCCGGACAGGACGGTGCGGATCAGAGGTCGGTCCCTGATCGCTTTCTTGTATTGAGATGTATAATATATACATTTGTATAATCGATATGCCAATTATATTGGATTATTTACTCTTTTAATGATTCTAGTAGTTAAAAGTGAATTTTCCAATGAAATATGTTTTGCCTCATCTGCTTATATAAATGTTACTGCAAAAACTAATTTGTTAAGAACTAAGGATAATATCATGAAGTCGGCATCAGAATCATTATTCGTCTTGTATTATTTTTAAATATTTTTAGTTTGAATTTATATCGAATATATTTAAAACTTGTTCTACATTGTTAAAATACATTTGATAAGAAAATGAAATATGTCGAATTTTCTGTAGAGACCAGTATTACATTAATTTTAACTATATACACAATCTACCGTAGCAAGTGTCAAGGTACAAGGTAGGAGCCCCGCCATACGTGTGTAACTAGAGGCCGAGGGCGGGCGCTCCGCCCTCGTCTGCCCTTACAGAGGTCGTGTATAAGTGACAGGGAAGTGACACAACGCTGTAGACCAGGGTGGGACAAGATTGGTCTAATTTTTCATTGTTTCGAGTAGCTTGTATTTATTGATGTGATAGCATAAATGTCAATAAATGTAGCTATTAATATTATGAACTTATTTATTATTATTATTTTTATTAATATTAAGTTTTATTATTTGTAAAAGAATGGTTAGGGATATAATAAACTCATAATGTTAAACGAGGCTTTGCTTAAATTCATACACTTTACAGCGTTAAAACATCTGTCAAAAAGAAAAGCATCTGTAAAGCAAATTACAGCAATAGTTGAAACATATAATATAACTAAATGTAAACAGCCCGACATTAGAGAATAAAAAATACTTTTTTTGTATCAATATTGTTAACAATGATACGAAACAAAAATAAATATTAATATTATTATGATTGTATAGACTTAAGAACAATAAATTATTTTACACCCTAAAAGCATTGTATTAAAGCTTCTACGATAAACCAAAAATCTTTAGCATATACCAATAAATCACAAAACAACACCTAAATCATTATAATGGTATTCCAACAAGTGATCGTGTATAATCAGCGTTATCAAGCGCACAGCTCCGCATAAACAGCCGCTGTGACAAATTCCGCATCTCGTAGATATCGACGCGCGGTAAATTATTAGTGTGGTAGTGCCTTTATGTCTGTTGTTCTATTATATAAAGATACTAAGATTTAAATAAAATATTGAGGTATTCTGTTTGTATTTTTAATTAAAAATATAAAGAAATAAGTCAGCTTTAGGTATGTAGTGTAAAGACACTCCGTTCCTCAATTTATTTCCAATATCAGTTTTATTCTTCTTAAAACATTGTTTCTTTTTCTTAAGCTAGTTTAAATGTCATCTTAGTTTTTATATATAATAACTAGTTTTTTTTATTTCAAACTTTTCCTCCACTACTTTTTTTTTCTATTTACTAATATTTTATTGTTGGTTCCAGTAACAAACAAATGTTTCAGTATAATCGTAACTGTGAAACGTAGTGCACTTCACATAAACTGTTGCTATCATGACAAATCCTTCTCGCAGATATCGCGCGTACTAAATCATCAATCTGTATACACCAATATAAATGTTCACAATAGTATAGTAGTATAGTGACATAGTAGTATCATGAATAGTTCTACAATATTACATGGGAGATTTGTGCGTGTTGTCATAGTTTTACGGCTTATTAGGGTAGACCTAGAAAACCTAGGTTCAGGACTCCGTTCTTCTTTTTTAGGCCAATTTCGAGTTTTGATGGAGTTATTAACTGTTCTTCTCTTAATTTTCTTAACTTTCTTTTCTTTTCTTTCTTCTATTTCTTCCGCTTTTTTACCAATATTTCACTATAACGTTAAACTATGTACCAAAAATGAATTGATTCGATTGCAAAATCAAAAAAATATAATAATTTCTTTTTGATTTTGCAATTAAATCAGCTAGATCCAACTAAAATTCCCACTGAACCAAGGCGTCCTATTTAACTTGACATATTTATGTAGTTTTTCTATGGTGAAAAATTATATAGATATGGTAATATATAACCCATTGTCAATTGGCGTATACCGCTACGTAGAGCTGTTGACGTGAACACAATACCTGTTTTGCGTCGGTTTTTCAGTCTCGCTGCTTATTTATTACACGAACCGCATGCAAAACCAGCTAAATTGACGCAATGTAGGGTTGGTGTACTGAATTTTATTTATAAAAAGTATTATCTTAATATGTAACAGTAGGCCGTGGTGGTGTTAATCGTGTGGATGAGAGAAGGTTATGGATACAAATTTCAGATAAAGAGTCTGTTAGTCCATTATATTTATTACTTATAAGTGATATTTTGCTCTAAGATAAGATACAGCGGAAAAAAGGAAGTGGGGTACATAAATTCACAAGCAATCAGTTAATATAAAATTTTAAACTAATAAAAAAAAATGCTTTAAATTAAATTAGCTTCACGTTGTATCCCGCACACAGCAGGGTAGGTAGAAGGAACTTAATGTTAAGACTCCGTTGCCCACTTTCCACCGAGTTCTGGAGACATTGCGTATAGAGTGGCGGAACTCAACGCCGCGCTTTGCCTCGATTAATTATGGTCTTAACAAATAGAGTCGATTGTTTTTATTTTAACATTAGATAAATATACAGTTTATTTCATATAAGACAATTTAATAACAGACTAGCTAAATACATAGTTTTACACGGACTTACAGAAATTTCGTAGTATACACAAACGTAACAACCCTGCATTTCATTCAGCGTCCAATAGGGCCCTATGCGTTTTTTTTACCTCACTTTATCTTATTTCATTTTATTTGATTTCGCCAACCGTTTGTGTACATGCGCCGGCGCAGGTGCACGGCGCCTTTGATGTGTATTGATATGCAAAGTTTTATAAGTGAATACATATTCATCGACTTTTTGCTATTGTATGATGCTTTGTAGAGATACGGTTTGTTTGTTTAAAGATTTCTGATTCTCTTGGTAGAGTCTTGTTGCAACGTTGATGAAGAGGTTCAGCAAATATATGTAGGAATATCGTTTTAGGTATATTGTAAAGGTTAAATAGCAATTATGCAAAAATAGGGTTCTCATTAGTCCTTACGTTCTATAGATGGACGAAATTATTATCATTCTTATTTTGGGTTTGCCAATATTGCATTGTAGAAATTTTTTCTTTATATATCATTATTTATATCCTGCATTTAACAGGAGCAGACGGGGGAAACCTTGTTACACTTATTCTCCACTTTAACTATCTACTATCGTGAAATTAAATAAATTCTATAAAATTTGATAAAACAAAAAGCAAGTTAAAATTATGAAACTTTAAAATTTTAACACCAGCTTTTTTATATAATACTTTATTTTATGGCAAACTTATATTAATTGGCTAAAAAGCAATCATTAGTAGCCATTAACACCAGCTTTTTTATATAATACTTTATTTTATGGCAAACTTATATTAATTGGCTAAAAAGCAATCATTAGTAGATACAAGAAATATTTAAATATCTAAATATAAATCATCCAAACAAAATAATATGTAAACTATCGTGAATTCCTAAACATTCTCCACAAGTACGATTTCACCGATACCTCATTGTAACCTTGTTGTAACCAGTTCCAATTCGATCAAAGCGACAGCTAGCTTCCAACTATCTCATTTCCCAGCACAGTTACGTTTCCGGGAGACGTCACAGCATCCGGCTCGAAGATTAAGTATCAGCGTTTGACGCTCCACCATTGTCTCTATAGGTCCATAGAACCATTCAGCTTTGGACTCTATAATTCCGAATGGCTGTTTGCATTTGGTATTGGTTTTGAAATTTAGTTTTGCATTAGCATTGCTTGGTTCTTTTGTTGGTGTTTTAATATTATTATTTTTAATAATTTTTGGATTATTTTTTTATAAGAAATTCATTTTATTGTTTTCTTTTATAAAACAAGAATGGTTCCATAGAATTATTTTTGCTAGACTAGTAGACCAGTCGAATTCATTACTGAAGTTATGTAAATTATAGCAATATGAATATTTTTTTTTACATAACATGTTATAGTATACAACTTAATTCAATTATGAGGCTACTACTGTCTATAAATGATTTCCTCGTGGCGCAGTGGCGCAAGCGTGTGACTGTAAGAGCGACGATTCTGGCTCGATTCCTTCTCGGAAATTAATTATTTATTTACTATTATATATTATTAATTACTTATTAATATTTTCACTTCTTCGCTTTGCCTTGTTGGCGAAGCGCGGGGTTGAGTTTCGCAACTCAACCAGCAATGCCTCGAATATTCGATAGAAAGTGGGGAACGAAATATCTTATTACTATTTTCTCTCAGCCTACCCTGCTATATACAGAAAGACAACTCACTTTACCATTTTCAAATAAGACAAATTCCCGTACAAAGCTTAACGTGGAAGACTCACATATATTACGTGTCAAATTGTAAAAACCACACTATTTCCGGAACTAAAGTGCGGACGCTGTCAATTACAGATTTGCATAATTCAGCGTTTGTACTGCGGCCGATGTTAGACGATGAATACTTTATGTACCTCCCCAGCCAAATGTATCGCACTGGCAGGTGTCTTTCGATTAAATTGCGATTTTTTCAACCAAAAAAATCGATTAATTCTATCACATCCAACGTGACAATGACATGAGTATATTAAAACGAAACGACAGCTCGCTTACAACACAAAGCTTTCGGGACTTAAATTGTTATCGATTTTTTTTTAGATTACAACAACCATTATAAATATCTATAAAAATCTTTTCTTCTCCAAATATGAAAAAGCTCTTAGAGGAACAACAAAAAACAATTCGTTGAACTACAGGGAATTTCGCACATAAAGTAGGATGGCATAAATAAGGTTGCAAGGTTGAGAACGGTGAAATACAGCCGGTGGGTAATAGTGCCATCCATCCGGTCACATCTTCGATAGGGTTAGTACACCTCTACCGTTATGTGTCCCTCGTGTGCCATAAAAGCCCCATAGTCTGGAGCCCCGGTTTTTTGACTTCTATTTGTGGTCGCCCTTTGCCCTTAACGGCTCCTTTGGTCCCAAAGCGAATGAGTTGGGAAGATTTAAATTAAATTTCAAAATTACATCACGGATGCCAGGATAATTGATAATTTATTATATTTGTTGTGATATCAGGATAAGGTTCTATATGTTCGGTGTTAGGTTACGGTTCGATTTGCATATTTAGAGGTATTTTGAAATTAAACTCTTTTAAGATGTAGATATATAGACCTTATTCTTTCAATTTTAGTTTCTTATATAATCAAGAAATAATAACATTTTTCTTTATATTTTCAGTAAGTTTTTGTAAAAATAAACATATTTCTTCATATATTATGATAAAACAGTGTACCCCGCTATAAATTCTAACCTAATCAAAAAGTACATATTTTGTATTAGTTTCGTCGTGTATGAAAGTTGGGGCACGTACAGCGTGGGCGGGGGCACTATGGGGGCACTATGGGGGCATGCATATTTTAGCTCAATCTGAAACATCACGA